>CM076577.1:1057126451-1057280655 GCA_034641835.2 Pinus albicaulis | reverse complement strand
GTTATATTTTTAATGTTGGAGAAAATAACTATTTATTTCATGTGTAATTAGATTAGTGATTTCATGTGTTAGGGTTGTGGATTCAGGCATTGAAACAACACCATTATATTTCAAATTTAAAAATGATGGTTTGAGTCCTAGGTATCTTAGAATCCTACTTGTTTTCAAAATAAGGATGCACTCCCATTTGATTCTCACGGATAGGTTGTAATCATGAGGCTCTCGCTCAAGAGTGGACCTTCGCAAAATCTTGTGACGTCTTGTCACAAACAAAACCATCAAACTGAAAACACATCATTTTTCTCCTTCAAAGAAAAAAAAATTCACATCATGTGAATATGTCCATGTACTCTTACATATTGGTGTACAAAACCATCAACCAAACACAAGTTGACAAAACATGCCTCTTCGAACAACTGACTCTTAAGTCAAATAATAGAGCTCATGTACAAATTTCCATATTTGTTGCATTTAAGTGTGTCTAACATAACTCTACTTTCAACATCTTGCTTCATGCAACATGCACCATACTTTGAATTTGTAAAGAAATTCATGAAACATCAAAATACATGCTAGGCCTTAATTGGATAAGAAATCTAACCATCTGTCAGCAAACCATTTCAATGGCGCTTCTTTTTCTTTCAACTATGTTGAATTTAGTTTTTAGTTATATATATATATATATATATATATTTTTTTTTTTTTTTTCTTTCTGAATTGGACTAATTCTATTAAGCAGAAATATGATACAAGATGGTGATACAATCAAGAGAGATAGAAAACCGGCAACCGGCAATGATAGGATTATCAACCTCGGTTCCGGAGAAGTGAAACAAGCAAAGTACTACAACCAAAGACTGGAAAGCTAAAATACTGATCTCTACCCAGAATGGGTAGAGGTCTCAACACGAAGCTTTTTCCCTTTCCTTTTTTTAACTTTGACCCACCCATCCAAGGGCGAATGAGCAACAATAACTTGAAGACTGGGGTTCTCCGAGGGGGGGCCCTCCTTTTCTGAGTCATAGGAGGAGGTCAAATGAGCATGTTTCTGGGCGATGGCTATATCGGAGGAGTGTGCCGGTCCATCGTTGGAAGGAACCGCAGCTTGAGGGGCTTGATCCAAATCTGCATCGCTGGCTTCATCTTCAGAGCAAGAGGATTCAGAATCCACGGCAGGAGGTGGAGAGCAAGGAGCCCATCGTTTGGATTTGTGCTTGGAGAGGTTCTCCTTTTTCTTTTTTGCCGGGAGAGAAGGGCAGGTGGACTGCAGATGCCCTGTTTGGTGGCAGTGGCGACAGCGGAAGGCAATATTTTCATAGTCCAATGTCTGGGTCTAGACTAAGTCGTTTATCTTGAGAATGATTTGGTCTGGAAGTCCATTTCTTAAGTCCACCTCCACACATATTCTGGCATATGTGTAGAGACCTGCTCTTTCCCTCCTGTAATCTCCCGTAATGAAACTGCCCAAGGTGTTGCCTATAGCTTTGTAGACTGCAACATGCCATAAGTGGACCGGTAGGTTTGGAATTCTGATCCATACAGGTGTCCTAGTGATGGCTGCAGTTGCCGGATCAAAATATGGAAACCAAGGCGTTAAGAAGAGCCCTGCAGTTCCCATGAACCAAGGGCCTTCTTCTAAAGCCTTTTCATAATGCTTGCTGTCATAAAAAAGAACAATGAAATATCGTTTTGAACAGAAACTGACCTTACAATGATGTGTCCAGTTTGCATGAATCCAATCATAGAGGTCTTGAGATCGTGGCCACAGTCCGTTGAATCTGCAAATGATGGCTCTTTCTGCATATTCTTGAAGTTGATTTACAGGATCTGCATGGGAAATTTTGACAGAGGGAGCTTCCTCTGTTTTGTTAACCAAAAAACGCTTGGATTTAAGGGCATCCGAGGGTTTGGGGATCTCGGAATGTACTGCATCTTTGTAAGAGAAGGGAGGAGCGGAGGATGACTATCCCGTTGCACCCCCTCTCAAACGTAGGGTTAACACCAAAGATTTGTTCCTATTAATGCTGTAAGTAGAGATAGGTAGAAGGTTTTCAAGTTGTTTACCTTGAAAGAGAAGTCTTTGAAGGCCTGAAGGGATCCCAATCCGCCGTTCTAGATCCAGCTTGAGATCCAGCACCAAATCTGAAGAACTGACCCATTGCAGGATAGTATTGCCTTTTGGTTGAGAAATCTGGATCTGAAAGGAGTCAAGGAGGGGCCTGGACACAGAACCCGGGTCTCGCGTGCTTCCTAGAACAAATCTGTCATGGCGGTGATAGGGAGGAGATTTCTCCTGCGAAAATGGCGGATCACTTAAAAACAGAGACAGATCCAAGTCCAAAGTCGCCTGTCTTTGAGTATTGACTAAAACTGGACGAGGAATACAATCGTTGGCATTGTGTACTGCAACCATTAATACTTTTGCAAGCATGTCTGGCGAGTTAGAGAAGCTGATCCACTGCGAGCTTGCAGCAGAGGTGAGATCTGATGGGTTTTCAGTATAGATCTTGTTTTCTTTGTGAGCAACCGTAAAGACAACAGCATTGAAGCCGTCAGTTGCCTTTACAGGGAATGTGGCTACCTATCTGGCTGCACCATCTAATCCAAGGAAGCGGTCTACTGTTACGAGAGGGGATATGGAAACTTTCTTTTGTGAAAAATTTTCAATCATGCAGATCCGATCTAGAATTCTCTGTCCTTCTGTGAGTTCGAGAAACTCTTGTTGTGACACCTCTGATGAAGAGATGGATACATGATAGGCTTCGAGGGTGTATCCGTGCGTGAGGCGGTGAAGTTCTTTCGGGGCAGATCTAGCCCATAACCAGATCCATAGAAATTTTTGAAGGTTCCCGTGTGCTTTGATGTGGGCAACAAACTGTGTGGCCTATGAGGGAAGGCCAAACCCATGCACCATGCATATGGGTACTGAGCCATTTCCGATGGCAGGAATGCGATCGCTCCAAGTTGTGGTGGCCGAGATGGCTTCAGAAGACCAAACCCTAGCTTCGAGCATCTTCAAAGCCATCTCCTCTCCGTTACTCAGCCCTGATTGCACTCTTTTAGTTATATTTTTAATGTTGGAGAAAATAACTATTTATTTCATGTGTAATTAGATTAGTGATTTCATGTGTTAGGGTTGTGGATTCGGTATCAAATACCACCAATATGAGTTTTAAATTTAAAATGATGGTTTATCTCATAGCTAGAATCCACTATTTTTCAAAATAAGGATGCATCACTACATCTTACCATTATATAATCATGAGGCTCTCGCTCAAGAGTGGACCTTCCCAAAATCTTGTGACGTCTTGTCACAAACAAAACCATCAAACTAAAAAACACATCATGCAAGAAACATAGCTCATCTATTAACAAAAGTGAACAGGGAATGATTATTAATTATGGCATACTAAGTTGTCAGTGATTTTGACTATTTGTCTTTAACATGTAAAAATGTTAAATTCAAAACTTACATCATCATGGTTTGGCATCATGAGCTTGACTAATTGTCCACCATGCTCATAATTTCATTGTTGTCTTCATATCTATAAACAACATTTCAAATAATAATAAAAAAGTTCTATAAGAAAAATCCAGACCTCCATGTTGTTGCTCCTTGTGAGACAAAGTCAAAATTGCATTACACAATCTGACACATAAGAATCTCCTATATCCCGGTGGTATGTATCCAAATTCTTATAATAGTGTCTTCAAGACTTATATTGACATTTCCAATGAGATATTTAAGCAATGAAAGATGGAGCCTTCTTCATTGTTGTATATGTAACAGTCTTTTATTAATATAAAGATTGATGGTTTTGTCTTTCTGAAAATGAAATGTAAAAATAATTTATTGTGGTCAATTGAAAAGTTTTTTTTTAAAGATTTTCATTATGGAAGGGCAACATAGATATATGCCCTTCTAATTGAAATTCGGACCTGCCCTTCAAATTTGATCACTGTGTGGGACCTTAACAAACAATAAAACTATTCCGCCACGCGTTATATAAAACATATAACAAAACCTTTGTCAAAACTTCAAATGAACCCTTTAGCCGTGGAGTCTGCCGGACTTCAAATGACGATAAACCATAATTCAAACCAAATTCACGTTCCAAAATAGCTTGCTGACGTCGGCCAATTTTGTGACGAGAAAACCAAATGAATTCCGCCTAAAATTTTTTGGGTCCGAATTTGGGCTGGCATACGGAGAGAGAGTTGTGACGCGAATTTCTGATCAAATTCGCCCTAATCTTTTTTGGGTCCGGATTTTCACTACGCGAGCGGCCCAAACAAAGATCCGCTCCAATAAATTTCTACCACGTGTCCTCAATAAAAATTTTCCCTGTTCCCAGATGCAGGTGCATTCGATGGCGTTTAAGGCTATGGGAAATGGATGTGATGATTTCATATCAATCGCATTAAGTTTTAACGTTGTTCAATCAACCGATATTTAAGTTCCAAGGTTTTCACATCAAATCGCATTAAGTTTTAACACTGTTCAAGATCGGACCTCCACTCCTGTTAGCGATTCCGCATGCTCCAATATGATCTGGCCTTCGGCTCTCATCAATGAAATATTAATTATGACGGGCGTTCTTCGATGCCATTGTAGTTGGGTTGATAAAATGGCGTTTCTCTCTGGTTTTTTCAGATGAGCCGCAACCTTTGAATTGTAGATGCTCTCCAGTTGCTGGGTTACACTGCCTGCTCACTGTGACGAGAAGGAGAAGTGGCCAGCTGAACTACTGCTTAGACCTTGGTGCAAATCTTCATTTCTCTCGGTTTGGTCTATGTCTGTCTTCCTCGGTTTCTTGGAATCCTGCTTCTCTGTCTTGTCTTGTGCCCACTGCTGAGACTACACCCATGCCTTGCGTGCGTCAAAGGATGCATTTCCACAGGTGGAGCACTAGAGGTCAACCCCTGCACACTCCCTCCAGCCCCTCAACCGAGTCGTCTTCCGACCAGTCCAGTGATTATTACGCAAGTCGCTATCCAAACACTAGAAGTGGGCGGGGTCAGGTTCTAGGATCTGGCCACCATATGGGCTCCCATGCTCCTCATTTCCCCACCACTTCACCTTCTCCCACGACGCGCACTACGCTTTTTTCCTTTAATTTCTCTCTGAACTGCCCATGGATTACAGCTTCAATCACTGTGGTTTTCCGTGAGGAGGCCCAAGTGGAGGAACAATGCACCCGTCCGACAGGTCTGAGCTTAGAAAAAGCCGGCCAACATTCGGGCCTTCAGGAGGGGAGCGGTGGCGTGAATGTGGAGATAGCACCTGGAGATCCTGGACCTTCCGAAGGATGGTGCCGAATCGTCGAGGAACCACCGGAGGAGTAGTTTGGTTAATTTGGTTTTCTTGCTTCGCGGCCCACTTAATTGGGCATGTTTTAGATTATATTACTGTGCTGGACCTCTATAATATTTTTGAATTTTGTAAACGTTCAAGACTGGTTTCCCCGTATGAGGGCAGTCTTCTTTTTTGATTTTTTGATGACAAATTTGCCATAAGTCTGGGCAATGTTTTTGACTTCGGTCATGCTGCAATTTTATTCCCATTGTTAATAGATTAACTTTACTTAGAAAAAAAAATGTTTCCCTGTTTCTATTTTAAACCTGTTTTTTGAAATACAGAGCCATGTTTATATGATTGTTTATAGTCGAAGCATTGCGGGGTGGTTTATTATATTAATATTTCACGGTCGAATTATGTTCATAACAATTGGAAAAAAAAAATGTTGCCCTGTTTCTATTTTAAACCTGTTTTTTGAAATACAGAGCCATGTTTATATGATTTTTTATAGTCGAAGCACTATGGGGTGGTTTATTATATTAATATTTCACGGTCAAATTATGTTCATAACAATTGAAAAAAAAAAATGTTGCCCTGTTTCTATTTTAAACCTGTTTTTTGAAATACAGAGCCATGTTTATATGATTGTTTATAGTCGAAGCGCTGCGGGGTGGTTTATTATATTAATATTTCACGGTCGAATTATGTTCATAACAATTGGAAAAAAAATGTTTCCCTGTTTCTATTTTAAACCTGTTTTTTGAAATACAGAGCCATGTTTATATGATTGTTTATAGTCGAAGCGCTGCGGGGTGGTTTATTATATTAATATTTCACGGTCGAATTATGTTCATAACAATTGGAACGCCCACAATTCATAACAAATATTGGAGATTTACTGTTCTGTTTTAAAGTTTCATTTTATTTTATTTTAAATTGAACCCGCCGTCAGTATACCGACGCTTTGTAAGCGTCGGTCTTCTGACGTTTTGAACAATTTCCATTTTCGTCGGTCTTGTGACCTCCGTCGGTATTGCGACACTTTTGGAATGTGTCGGTATTGCGACGCTTCTGGAAAGTGTCGGTCTTGCAAAACTTTTGTACGGCGTCGGAATTGTGACAGCTTAAAAACGTCGGAAGAGCGACAGTATAAAAATGTCGGAAGAGCGACGTTCAAAACGTCGGACCACATTTCATCGGAATTGCGACAGTTTACAAACGTCGGAAGAGCGACATTCAAAACGTCGGACCACATTTCGTCGAAATTGCGACAGTTTACAAACGTCGAAAGAGCGATGGTTTGGGAAACGTCAGAAGAGCGATGCTTGTTTGGAAGCGACGGAAAAAGTGTTTGTATTGCGACACTTTGTCAAGGCATCGTAATTGCGACGTCATGGCGAACCACGTTTTGTCCGTCCTCGAACTGTCGCTCTTGCGACGACTATGTGTCGAAAGACTATGTGTCGAATAGCGACGAAGTGGCCGTCGAGAATTTGGGCCAAATTTTCTAGTGCTAGACTACGCAATTCACGGAAGAGGCTGATGGCATGGAGGTGTAATATGATGGCCAGGTGTCGGATATCACAATCCTGCTCCTGGAAGACTAAAATGGAAGCTCAAGGTGAAAGGATGAATCCTCCACTAGTTTCCTAACTAAAATGCTAGAAACTACCTTCCTCCTCTCAAACCCTAAGACAGGAATGTGTAATTCCTGAAGATGTATATGCAGAAGAGAGGGGCTGAATGTGGCACCATTTTCAGATGATGAATAGCTACTCAAAATAAAATTTTTGGAGTAGGCACTCGAAGTACCTCGTGGGTAAGGGTAGGATTCCCACTCAGAAACACCCGTGTGCTAAAAAACACAATGGACTTAGCTAAACAACTGAAGCGTGCAAAGAAATGTCAAACGACAAAACAATATCAATCTCTAGATTGATTTTCTTTACTGCCCTCATCTTCATCATATGCTTGTGAGCCTTCCCTAGCCTTGGCCCACCTCATAACTGCATTGTACATGTGGCCACTACTCTCCATGAAGATTGAGTTGTCTCTCCATGATCTCCACGATATCTGCAATTAATTTCCACTCCCTCCATCATGTGTGCATTTAATTCACCACTTCCTCCATCACTGCATCATTAATTCTCTATGATCTTACTTTTATTCCTCCACTGTCTCCATCATCTTCCTCATTATCTCTCCATAATCTCCACTCTTCCTTCATTAATGATATGCTCCACTACTCCATGATGCTGATCTACTATCTACTAACACAAATTCACACAAAAAAAGTGGATTTTATTCATATATGGGGTTTATGGGTCCCTCCACCCTTTTATTTACTAAATTAATTGAGAAAAGTAAGGACTCTAACGTTCCAATTAACGAATGGAGAATTGGGAATATTACAATCCCCCCTGCCAAAATGTTACTTATACTCAAGCAACTACAAAATTGAATGCTACATAAATCCCCCTCCCTCAAAATGGAATCCTAAAATGGAAGGTATGCCCATCTTTCTCCAATGTGTAATGAATGCCCAGCTCCATAGCTGCCTCTCTAGAATGTCTAGAATGGCTTCCAACTAAATAGATAGATGCCTCTCCTCATCATTGAACCTCCAAGAGGAAACCATTTGTTGTGCCAGAGCCTCTTCTTTGCATGAGACATATGAAGTGAAGTGGTTCATCCCCTCAAAGGAAAGTCCCAACTCATGAACTATCTCTCCAACCCATGCTACATGGAGTAGGATGTACCTATCCATGCTCCCATGATTTGCACTGTTGGTCATGATTTATACAAGAATCATCTAAACACTGTGAAAAATAGGAAATAAATACATAATATGGGTTTATGTGTGAAATTTTGAACCATACTCTCTCAATAATAGCCACCGAAGCAATGCCTCTTGTTGCCATACCACCCCATCATCATACCAATTATGGTCGCCATACTCTCCTAATAGAAGCCAACGTAGTAAGGCCTCTTGTTGCCATCCCCCCTCCTCATCATGCAAGGTATGGGAGTAAGTCAGCCCATACTCCCCCAAGTGTAACCAAAGTAGCAATGAATCTTGTTGCCACCTCACATCATCATCGTGCAAGCCATGGAGCAAAAACATATTGATTGACATGTAGAATGTCACATCAGCCCAACATAACCAAGCTCACTACTACCACATCATGTGAGTGCCATGAAATATACCAAACAATAAGAAACCCATTGACATAGGATATTTTATGTGATGGCCAAACTAACATAGCCATGCCTCCTGCTGCTGCATCACACTAGTAATATACAAGGCATAGATCATACAAATGTGAGATTTTGGGTGGTAACCATACTCACCCAAAAACAACCAGTGCAACCATGATTCATGTTGCCCCATGTATAGATCTGAAAGTACCTCACCAATCACTTTCTCATCATCCTCATCCATCCATCCAATTGTGGGTGATGACTCACATCATGATCCAACTTGGTATCCACCCAATGGAGAATACCATCCTCCCCAATATGATGATATTTGCACTCCATGATATGTTGAAGTGCATCCTCCTTGACGTTACTCCATGAGAACCTCTCATTGATGACCCGGTATAATCCATAGGATTTTAAATATGTTGTAGGTATAAAATTATCTTTGAGCTATGAGATGCTCATCAAGATGGCTTCATCTTGATAATGGAAAATGATATCCATCATAAGATCTCTACCAATTATCATCTATCCCTCCAATGATTCGTGAGTGAAGTGGTCATCATAATTTTCGAATAATAGTTGGGCACCCAAATCATCACTTCTCCCCAGTGACAGCGTTGTTTATCTCCATGATGGTGCATCTGTTATCTCATGACCATGGACAATGCTGAACCCATAGCCCGACATTGTACAAATTAGGACTATGCTCATCCTACCTTCCGAAACTCCACGCTTCAACAAAAAGTGTTGTGTGTATCTCAACACTCAAAAACTAGGATGGTTATACATCTCCTCCTTGAAAAACTCAAGTATCCTCTGCAAAGTGATAGTTTGCTTCTCCCAATAGGAAAGGTGCTCTAACCCTTGGTTATGCAGTTTCGCTGATGGAATGACCCCACACATCTCAAAATCAGGTGCTGAAATAATATGGGATGGAAATTTTTGGAAACCTTGGATAAGCTCATATTTAGGGACATCTTGTAAGGCTACAAGATTTCCTCCAACCGGTGCAATGACTTCTCCAACTACTAGTGATGGCGATGGATACTCCTCTACTGCTGCACCAACGTTGGTATCTGCCTCTTATTCCTCATGCATCTCCTGAATCATGCATGGGACTCCCAATGTAAAGATCTCATGACCATCTTGAAAAGATGTAAGTGCTATTTATCCTAATGCAAGTACTTCTATAGCTGGTGGTGGTGGTAGTTTCTCCCTTTCCGAAGTGATAGTGCTAGCATATTCCTTTTCCTTCTCATGTAATTTCTCATCAATGACGAGAAATGTCTCTATGGAAAGTGTCTATGTTTTTATTCTATCAAACTTATTTATCATCCTTTGAGTGAAGTCTCCAAAATTAGTCACTCTTCCATATTTCAAATGGCTGAACCACCAATCCTTTGCTTCACCCTCAAGGTGCAGTGCTACAATCTCAACAACCTCTCTTTCTGCTATTGGGTGTAGTTGGAAGAAATAATATAACTCCTTCATTCGATTTCACTGTGCTTATGGATGACCCATCAAATGTAGGTAGGAAAAATATATTTTGTATGTGATTTTTTCTTCTATTACTGCTATGGGGTCTCTAGTTCTCTTTGATCTGAAATAACTATTGGAGAGTTAGATACTCCTTGAATTCTCTAGATTTAGATTTTTACTCTGCAAGATAATTACTTAGAGTCTCATGCTCTAAGTATCCTCCATCTCCATGCCATTCATCTCCTTCTACAAGGAAAGTGGACATAGAAAAGTGTTGTGGAGCTCTTTGCATTTCCTATTGTTTATGCTACTGATAGGAAGTGCTTGGACCTTCCCCATTTTGAAACACTCTTGAGGTTTCTCTTTGCTTTCCCCTTCTCATTCATTTAATATCTCTGGAGATATATTGCATAGAGCCAAAGAGAAGTGTGGAAAAGCTTAATCCTTCCATCATTGAAGACTTCTTCTTTTTCTTCTTCTTCTTCTTATTCTTATGATGTCATGAAGTGCCCACAAGCTAAGCCAAATATCATGATCTGATACCATTGTAACATTCCAAAATGGAAAAGACATGAATATAGAACATATGCACAATTACAAATATATTAAAATAACAATTAGACATGTAGAACTAAAAAAATGTCAAAATACATCAAAACATCATACATATGGGAAGAAAATGATTGAACCATATCATTAAGGATCAACAGCAAGGTATGTACATAGTGCTCCAAAAGGAATGCACTCAAGCCACAAGATGGTTGAAATACACTAAATAAAACTAACACTGGAAATATTGTGTTGCTATTGTTGTTGTTGCTGGAAAATACAGTTATTGTGAAGAAAAACCATGTGCAGGAGGCTACTGAAGTGCTCAAAAGGATTTGGAACTTTAACCATAGACTCTACTCACAAAATCCAGAAAAACGAAGAAATTGTTTGGACAGATTGTAACTTTGGATTTTCAACCCTTTTTGGGTGGAACACTACACCCCTGCTTATTGAGTTACACACTCGCTGGAGACAATTGATGATATGGGGCTGAAATAATGATCTATCAGTTGCAATATAACCCACTCATCTCATTAACTCAAGGGCTAATCCCTTCTCTTGGTCTCTAAGCTAGAAGTTTGAGATCTAGCTCCTCCTTTCTCTCCTCAATTTGCTGATGAACCCTTAGCTAAACTAAGAGTAAGGGTGAATAAATTTAGTACATTCATGGACATTAAAACTCTTTATTGACACCCATTAACTACTTAATTTTATAAGAAACATAATACATAAGGAATCAACAAAATGAATGTGTGGATAACCAGTGATTAAGCATATTAAAACAACACATCAACACATAATCATCATGCACATAGACAACAGATATAAGTGGAAACCCATAAGGGATAAAACCACATATTATTATTGTTGTGATGTAAAGGCAAGCTGAAACTCCCTCTCACCACTAATTCTCTGTAGGCTTCAACCTACAGGATGATGCTACTTCAATTTATGCAAGCTACAACTTGCAAGGAAGCTCCAACTCCAATCTATTTTCTACAGGCTATGACCCGCAGGAGGCTCCTACCTCACCCAAATCCAACTGGACATCTATCAAGATACAACTTGAAAAAAAAGCACCAAATCTCATGTATTTTTTGTAGGCTACAACCCACAGGAGGCTCCTACCTCAACTTCTGCAAGATACAATTTGCAAGGAAGCACCAACTCCCATAAATTTTCTGCAGGCTACAACCTATAGGAGGATCCTACCTCACCCAGTGCCAAATGGAAATTTATCAAGCTACAAATTGAAAGGAGACTACAACCCCCTCACTCAACATGAAACTATAATGATGATTTACCTGGATATCAGCTCTGTTACAGTCCTTTTCCACTGCTACCTATTCAGCTTTCACATCTCTTCATATCAGCTCCTGATGTGCACAACATCTCTATCGGCTCTCTCTGGTTCTTCGGTTCTCTAAACTTATGCATCTCTCTTAAATTCTTCATTTCTCTTCCATTCTGATGCTCTCTCTAACCTTTACTTCACACTGATATTACATCTCTTATACAGATAACTCCTGATTGTTTGCATTATACATGGAATGTGAAGTGAACATGCCTGTCCCTTTGCCTTTCACCCATTTGATTCCTTATACTTAAGTTCAAGTTATTACATCATAAATAATCATCACAACACTCATTTGAGATTTTCCCATGCCTATGCAGACTTGTATTTGCATCACAAAAAATATAAAATAATCAATAAATTTACATTTACAGTTACTACAAGTATATTTCACTCATCCCTTTCATCTCTTGGTTCGATGTGCATTTGTCCTTTCTCCTACTGTTAGTGCCTTTTATGTTTTTGTAGTTATATCGTAACAGTTATGTACAAATGCTTCTTTCTTGACTTGACTTAGATGGCACGTTTCCAACAGTGCCACCATATCTCCTTTTACACGACTCTGCCTCTTCTACTCATGGCCGCAACGTTCAACCTTCACTTGCTCCTTTTCTCTGTGTTAGGTAACTTACCAGAGTCTCCTTCTGCTACATTCAAACTTTGTTTTACATTATAATCCTCCTTTTCTGTCTGATACGATTTAACAAAGGGAAAAGCCATACTCTGGGACTTGAAATCCTTTACGGTTCAACGTTGACTTGCATTCCATCCACTCATTATCGCACTTCTCACTTTGACGTTCTCATGTGTTCCTTGTTATGCATATATCTTCCAAATCCTAATGAGATTTCTTCCAAGGGAAACCTTATACCTTCGGATTTGAAATCCTTTAGACTTTTTCTTTGAAACTACATCACATTTGGTACTATTATCATAGCAATAACAAGGTTCATCTTATCATATGCGATATGCGACCACATTGCATCACAAACCCCACTTCTTATTGCATTTCAACCTATGCACATTATTGCGACTTTGAAAGTTTAACCATATCGGAATAATACAAATTTTTTGATTTGCAAATCAATGTGAATAGCTTATCGCATGTCACAAAACCTTTCCCATCGAAATTCAGCTTTTCGCCGATTTACCTCATTGACACTTCGCAAATTTACATCTGCGTCATTAACTGTTATACCATATCACATGCGTTGTGCGATATGTGCAAGGACCTCCGCCCGACACGTGTCCACTTCGGCACTTTCATAATTTAATCTACGATGACATCTAAACCGTCGATCTTCAAGCTCATCTTTGTGATTTGATTAGAGTTGTCCATTCTCTCCTTTGGAAATTTACTTAGGGGTTTTATGCCTTAATTATTTTGCCTGTTTGTTCAAATGCCACTAATCTGCAACTTTGTCTCCTCCATGCTACTCCTTCCTGGGCCTTCTCTTATCTTATTCACTTGGATCTATGATTATACACTCCTACCACTTTACATACTATTTCATTGTTGAATACAGAACACCATTCTATATTAGATCTTAAAATCTACAATACAGATTTGTTTCTTATTCAAGCTGCACACACATCCACTTGCTCCAGATTGGAATCACACTGAATTGAACTTCACTATTCTGCCTCTTTGCTACTCCTTTCTACTCCTTTACCTTAGATAATGATTCTAATGTTGCTCCTCGCCTCTTTGTTTCACATTGCTATTCATTGAATCTTTTCTGCATCATTCTATGTCTCTCTACTGCTCTTTTACTCTTTCCTGCTTCTCTGCCTCTCTTTTATGCTTCTCCACTTATATTTTTCCTTATTTTACTTATTTCTCCTTTATACTATAGTTGATCCTGATCTTCTCCTTTTTTTCTCAATGATAATTCTGGTATTGCTCCTTTCTTTTCCTTTTCCATCAATTAAAATATTTCCAGTGGTCTCCCCCTTTGGCATTGATGGCAACACTTCCTCAAACACTTCCTCCCCCTTTCATTATGAGAAGTGCCTTTCTTCCTCTAATTTCTTTAAAGAAGTTCCTCTCTTCTTCTACTCTCTTTTCCTCCCCTTTTGACATCAATGGCAAAGGGTTACACATTTTCAATGTATTTTCCATCATTGCGTTAATTCTTTCTGAGTTGTGTATAAGCATTCTTCATTCTGCTCTTTTGTTATGAAATGAATATACACACTCCATCTATTAATGAGACACTTGATGAATCCTTTTGTATTTTAATGAATACACCTCTTCCACCATTGTGTTACTACTTCTTGATTATTTTGTATAAACCATGACTGTTGCTTTATGTTACACATAAGAATTGATTTATATGTACTTCAAAATTACAACATCATGATGTGTGCTATAATACTCTGATAGTGGGTACCTGGACCATAACACTACTCCAAAAATAACATTTGGTATTCTACTGATACGAAGACAACTCCAAATACTAATTGATGAATATTTTTAATGATATATTGATAATAACATTTTTCTTATTCATCCTTCTTACAATAATTTTGTTACATTATTAAAACTTGCCAAGAGACACGCAATGTAGTCATCCTTGGTAGATATTTACCATCTCTATAGCTCGAGCTCTTCTTGAAAAATATTATGGGATATTCTCCTCTTGACACTAGTACATTTGGGGGAAATTTCGACACTTGGTTCTGACGCTTTTGACCAAATGTCAGAAATTTCCCCAATTTTTTTCAATCTCGCCCAAAACCATCGCTATAATGACGTTTAGAGAAAAGTGTCGCAATACCGACACTTAGAAAAAGTGTCACAATTGCGTCGTTTGGAGGAAGACGTCGCAATTGCAGCACTATGCCCCAAAGCATCGCTATTGTGACGGTTGCCTCCAAACGTTGCAAGTGCGACACAATGTCAAAGTGTCGCAATTGTGACGTTTGGAGGCATCCGTGGCAACAACAAATTTTTGTATGCCATCGGTATAACGATAGTTATATGTGCTCTACATAAAAATACGACACTTATATGTGCGCTACATAAAAATACGACACTTATATGTGTGCTACATAAAAATTACTTTATTAGAGAATACATTAATGGCTGATATCACGCACGCATTCACCCTCCACTAATGTAGAACAACATTCGCCCTCAGCATTCACCCTCATCATTCGCCCTCAGCTCTTGTAGAACAGCATTCGCCCTCAGTTCTTACAGAACAACATTCACCCTTAGCATTCGCCCTCAGCATTTGCCCTGAGCTCTTGCAGAACAACATTCGCCCTCAGCATTCGCCCTGAGCTCTTGCAGAACAAAATTCACCCTGAATTCACCCTCATCATTCGCCCTCAGCTCTTGAAGAATAGAATTCACCCTCGGCATTCACCCTCAGCTCTTGCAAAACAGCATTCGCCCTCAGCTCTTGCAAAATGGTAAGTTCTTATTGTAGGCCCTTCCTTCTATAGTAGGGTTGACTCTATTTGGGTTTTTTTGGTCAATTTCATTGGATTGTGTTAGGCTATAGGGTTCTCTCTAGATGTCTTCCAATGTTCTTTCAGATGAGCTTCAAAGAGGATGCGCAAGTGTTTGTGCTTGCATGAATTTGACTCCACCAGTTTCATGAAGTTTAAGCTATGGATTTTAGTTCAACAAACTCATCCATCTCAACACCCAGTAACGAATTTCCCTTGGTTTGATCTATATTGAAGGTGAAGTGCAAAGTGGTAGAGAATGGGAGATCGAAAGTCATCAACTTTATCACAAGGGTAGTACTCCAGATCAAAAGTGATGAGCTTTAGTTCTCCAAATTTGGGGATTTTCTGATGACATACCAAAGGTCACATCCATACAACCATATCAAGGTCAATGTTGAGATCATTCTCATATAGATATAGGTCACTGATATATAGGGTTAATATCATCATCACTATCCATGGAAACCGAATGGTTACAAAATCTGTGATTTTGGTTGGCTAATTTATAATTAGTACCCATTTACAGTAGAGCACAGAAACACTAAATATGGCCCGAGTAGATCCTTTACAATAGGCAATGGAATTGCAGCTGCTTCATCAGAAACCAATAGCTCCACTTGAGAAAATTTTTCATAATCTTGGGGCTAGATATACTATAGAGAAAACAATTGTAATTATCATTTGTTCTCCAATATATTAATATACTTTTTACATTGAACTGAAGAAAGGGAAGCAAGAAAATGCTAGCCAACATACAATGCTTTGACATAAGAGTTTTGAGTGACATACTTGAAAAAAATAACTCATCCACTGATATTTATAATTATTTGAGTTATTCAAGTTAAACACAATGTCAAGAATCAAGATTCAATACCCGATATTATCTTCATCACCCAATACAAGATTTAAATTTTTCCCAAAGAAACGCTTATTAAATTGGTAGCCATTATTTCTCCCTGCTTTAAAGACCCTACATTTAAATGAAAACATGCATTGCATTTCAACTACAAAAATCTATTAGTTTTCAAATGTACATGTGTGAATCACTTGTGTAGGGTATTCCTTTTCCACTTTCACATTATCCAAGAATGTGTGCAGTATACTTCATATTTTTTGTGATTTAGATTATCTTGAAAAAGGAAAGGTAAATTATTTCCCATGGAAAAAGAAGGTTTTCCCTTTTTACTACTGGAAATGGTACAACAAAGTTCCATTTCTACCCAAAAATCCTATGAAACAAGAACCAAATAAAGGCCATGTCCTCAATGGACATCATTTGGCTTTGAAAATGGCCATTGCACCATGTTGTTTCTTATATTACATCACGATAGTTTCTTAGGTCATTTATTGTTTCTTGAGATGAAAAACAACCAAAGAAATTGTGAAGATCCTTTCAATAAATAAATGACCATTTCTCAATCATATCTCAACTATTTTTTATTTTATTCAGTGGTTGCTTACTTTGAGAGAAATTTGACACTTTTATAAGGAATATAACATAAAAACACAAAATGGGAAGGAATTGATGATGTGGATGACCTTTAGTTGTTGTCAATTAAGAATTGATAATACACGATGCATGTTCTGTACTACAAACTAGATTCCTTCCTGGAGTTAGGACACAGAGTATTGAATCAAAGTTGCAGTTTCTAACTTCTTGTATTGGTTCATCAATCTTGAAATTCAGACATTGCATGTCTTCATTGCTTCATGTTTGAATAATTTTCATCATATCGTACAATAGGAAATTAGGAATTATGATTATTATTACTTTATGGATCTGTTAAGTTACTTTTAAGTTTGCATGGTTTAGTGTGAAATTATTCTTGTGTGCCCCTAGGCCCAGGTGAAGGAATGCCAAGGACTGAGAACCATATTTTTTAAATGGTATTGTTTCTTATACCCAAAAACCCCTCAACATCACTTCTTATTAGTTGTTAACAATAATGTTGTAAACAATTTGAGAATTGATATAGCAAAATCTCGCACTTCTCAAGATAAATTCCTAAAGCTAAAGTGTGATACCATGTGTAATTCAATAGCCCCATTGTCACCTTACCAACCTCTTTTCACTTCGGGCTAGCTCTCCTCCAACTCAAGGGGGGTTCTCCCTAGTAGATGTTAGGGATCTAATGGCCCAACCAAACCAAGTCAAGAGCCCCCTAACTCTCTATGTTTACTACTATCAATCAAAATATTGAACAATAGGGTCAGACATGCATCCTCGAGATAAAATTGCCAGGGTATTTTTGGGTAATTTCAAAGGGAAAGTCCCCAAACACATATAATCAAGGAATTATAATGTGATTTCAAACATTAAATATCAATAAAATCGTTTAAAGGATATTGAAAGGAAAAAGGTGATGGAAGATAGAAAGTGCCTTACTTAAATGCTCTAAGGATTTTCCAATAGTTGCTCCAAAAGCTTCACTTCAAGGCCCTTCAAGATCGTCTCCAACAATGTTATACCATCAGCTTCAACAATGTTGCTCCAAAAATGTCCTCAAGGTCTTCACAACAAGTTTACTAAAAGTTTCTCCAACAATATATTCAATAAGGTCTTCATTGTCAACTCGTCTCTTGTTTAGGTGCCTTAATGTGCAATGACATGTTTCCAGGACTGAATTTAATGCAAGGCATATTTGAAACTCTAACTTTGTCTTCCGGTGTCTTATTAGAAATTATTTCATTTTTCGTTTTGTGTTTTCAAGTTAGATATTGTTTTCAAGTTTTTACACTTATAATTTTATTGCAATGTGGCAGACTGATCAGGGCAGTAAAGGAACAACCTCGAGACAGGATGATCGCAGAAAGAGGCCAGCGAAAGAACATGTAAAGTGCCAGCATTGATCTATCTTCAGGTATTTTAGTTATTTACATAATTGAAATAATATTAATTTTTTTCAAATATGCAGACACCTAGCCATGGTACGCTTGATGATTCCCTCTTTGAGGAAGAGCTTTCTTCATCCCTACCTCCAGCGCTCTTGTTGCGAAAAAAGGCACGAGATGCAAGGTCGAAATTTAATACTTTGATAGACGTGCCTCAAACACCTGAAACAAAAGAGAGGATAAAAAAACTTATGACCCAACTAGAAACATATCAGGTAATAATAAAAAGTCCAAAGGATATTTTTTTGTTCTGCATGAGATGAATTGTGACAGTTTGATTTTTAATTTCTACATTGACTAAACTAACAAAAAGTTCTTTTGTATGTAGTGTTTTCTGGCACTTGCTGAACCCGGTGTTGGTGGTAATGGGACACAAGGGCAAGAGATTGCCTAGAAACCCTCTTGTACACCCTCTACTCCTTTAGGTGCCAGCCAAGAAACACACCTTGCCCAAGAAGACACCCAGCCAACCGCTGAATGTGTTGGCAGTGATGAGGCTGATATGGCTAACTACATTATTGCGTTTCCTGGAGCTAAACATGTCAGCTCGACAGGGACCATTAATGGCACGTTGTTGGTGAACAATTAAGGTGTCCTTATAAAGCACGTACAACTCCCAGGTAAATTTTAATATTTTAACTATTTCATGTACTCTATCTAAAACATATTTATCATGATTTTTATTTTTAAATTAATGATAATATTTTCTTCTTCTTTTTTCTGTGTAGGAAACAATGAGTTCTACAGGTTTTCGGAGAGCCATGCGCTGGTAATTTTTCACCCAACCATATGCACAAGGTGGAATTCCCAGAATTCCAACCTGAAAAAAGAACTTCTAGATTATCTAGAAGCCCTTTTTGGGGTCAACACATTTGACAGAACAACGATTTCTTGGGTAGCCGACAAATATTTGAAATATACCAGGGACACCTATAGGATGAAATTGCAATTTAACCCTGGATACGAGCGTCCTCTCATAGTTCTAGAGAGTGAGTGGAGAGCACTCATCCATGACAGAAAAGAGAAAAGGGCAAAGAAAGAAGGAAAAATGCCAACTGGACTCGCAAGGTAAATTACAACTTTAATTCAATAGCTTTAATTTTCTCTATGTCTAAAATAAAAGTGTGCTACATCATATCTGACTTCATTCTTTTGATGCTAGGTTTCCTGACACCTCGAAGGCAACCAAAGCTAGGATTGAAAAAAAGGGCCATCACAAGCTAGGCTAGGGCGACTACTTGAAATTAGCCGCAAGAACTGTAATTAAGTAGCTAAACATCTTATAATTAATTGTATCACCTTCCAACGTTTTTGTAATCCTATCAAATATGATTAAAAATACACAATCATATGTAATGTAGGGTGATGACTTCGGAACATAAAATATAGAGGAAGATAAAAATATCGCTTTCCATTTCAGCTATCAAGCCGTAGTTGAACGTCGTAGAAGCTTGGGGCGGGTTCCAAGATCCAGAATGCCTGATAAGGTAAAACATTAACCTTTCAATATGTTTGTTTTCATCCATAAATTTAATGTCTAACAACTTTGTTTAAATCAGGGGAGCAGCACTACCGATGAGGCAAATAACCCAGTTTTAGAGCCAGATGTAGATGATCCTCACGTGCAACCTGATCATTGTAGTGGGGACCAGGCTGACAATGCTACTATCATTGAGGGTCGTGACGGTAATTAATTTCCACTTATAATTTTTTCTAATTATACCTTCATGGTTGTCCTTATAATGTTTTTTGTTTAAATGATAGAGAATGTTTCCCTTGAGGATCTTACCACCAGAGAGGAAGACAGGGAAACAGTCCCAATGACGAAAACTGGTGCACTAGGTAAATAATCTCATTGCAATTTTTTTTATTAATATTACCGAACTAGATCAATGATATTTAAAAACTGAAAATTAAATTTAATATTATTTGTTTTTGTAGGAGATGCCCCATCACTGGATGAGACCAGACATCGTGACTACGCAACTAGGTCAGCAATGCAGGTCAAAAGGCACGAAATAGGAGCAGAACATGATGATCTTGATGATATAATTAGGAGCTTTATAAATAGGAAGAAGAAAAAGAAAATTTGATAATGTAAAATATTGTATTTTTATAAAACAAACTTTACCATACTTGGAACGTTTTTTGCGTTATATAAAAAACTCATTTATCATACTATTTTTATGTCAAGCATTAATTTCAATGTTTCCTTGCGTACTTTTTGTTGAATTGTTTTTTTATTAGTTATTAAATATTTTTTTCTTATGCTCATGAAAGTAAAAAATGAAATATAGATTGGGTATTGGGGAATTGAGAGTTATGTGAGGGGGGGGGGAGGGGCCATAAGAGCTTCCACCTTCATGTGGTTGGCCCTGTTTAGTAGAGAATAATTTATTGGAGCGATTTAATCTTGGAGAAAACCTCCCTCGATCTAGCGTAGCAACAAAAAAGTCACTATTGACTTAGTTGCTACTCTTTCAGATCATGGGAGGCTTGTTCCAAGTTCATGCGACTCCAATAAATTGTTCTTGAAACAAAGAGGAGCTTATTCAGGTATGTTTTGACATTTTTAGCATATGTTCTAACACTATCATAAGAATGCATCTTAGAGTAAAAAATACTACATCAATTACTTTTATTTATTGTATAGATAATGATGGATTTTGATTGACTTGGCAGCGCAGGTACAAATCCTCTTGCATCATGAGCAATACAACTTGTCAACCAGGGTCATGTCCAGGATATTTTTGCTTGTGTGCTTGACCAGGTTCGTAATGTCACATTTTGTAAGTTCCTTTAGAGTTCATAATTAAATATTAAGCTTGTTCATGATTATTATCTAGGTTTTTTGTATGCGTTTTTTCATCTATTTGATTGTAAGCAACTCTGCATGTTTCATGTTGTTCACTATGATTTCGCCCATTACCACTCCCAAGATGAATCCAACTTTATTGTTACATAGGTTACTTTATTGTTACTATGATTTCTCCATTTACGATTTCATAGGTTACATCATGTAAAGTTATCAATCTCAGGTTGGTGATGAGCTTTAGTTCTCCAGATTTGGGGATTTTTTGATATTTTCTCCCTCATGTCATTCCTACATCACCTCGTTGTTTGGGCATGCCAATTCTTCCCAACTATCTTTACATGTCTGTAATTTTGGAATTTGATTTAAAAAACTAGAACCCAACTTTTTTTTCAATTGGTGTTCGTGTAAGGCTATTTGGGCTTTGGGAAATATTGCTGGAGACTCTGCAACATTTAGGGATCTTGCCCTCAGTCATGGAGCTCTGAGGCAGGTGCTTGCCCAGTTGAATGATACTGCCAGAATTTGAATGATAAGAAATGCTACATGGGCTCTGTCAAATTTTTGTCGTGATGTAAACCCCAACCACTATTCGAATAGGTAAGCAGAATACATTTTCTGCCTCTTCTTCTTAGTCCACAGATACTATGGTTTTTTTTTATAGATCTTTGTGCTTGGTAGATTTGGACGTAATATGGACCTAGGCACTTGTTCATTACAATGACTCTGTCATCAAGTTTTATAAAATGCTCAAGAATTTGGGTTTCACAAGAGGATTACCCTTGCTTGCAATTATCGATTATCAGTCACATTCAAAAAAAGTCTTTCATAGCATTGCTGAGCTCTTTGTAGGTGAATTTCCGAGGCAATTTCACAATATCTGAACTAAATTTTTCTATCCTTTTCAATACTCTGTGCTTGTAACAGAACCAGACAAAAAATATAGTGGCCAATGCAACAAAAACAACACCTCTTGTTTCAATGCTTGCAATTCACCCTCTATGCACGCATGAATGACTATGGCACCCTCTTTTGTGAATAGGTACTAAAGCTGAAGGTACTGGTTTTGATTAGGATCGTGGAATTCAACATTCAAAATAGTATCAAATTCCACTGCAATAGTATTCCCCGGCGAGGGAAACAGTTCACTGAGACCTATTAGACTCATCACCCCCAAATAGCCTCCAAGGCTACCCAGAGTGTGATCATCTTTGTTGCTGAGTATATTTTTATTTTTTCAGTGAGAGTTTAGGGTTTCTCTAACATAGCTTCAAAAATCTGATTCAGTGCCTGCTTGAATATCGTCACATAATACTCATGGTTTGGATTGATGAGCATGCTCTGAATGGTTGGTTGATTCATAAGAACCACCCATATAGTCATCTTGAGATATTTCAAAAGTTTTCTCAGGTTTCCTTTTTCACCATTTCTAGTGGGTGGGATGGTGTGGAGTGATCCATCAATACTAGTGCTCTTGTAGTAGGGAATTGTTTTTGGGGATATAAAGGAGCATTTGATGTAGATATCCCATTGGATGCATTCATAGATGGGCACGAGAGGTCAAGAATTTAAATTAAAAATATGCAACCTCTAGCATGGAAACCTGAAAGCCGTGAGAGACACTGGTTAACTATTGTTTTGTGCTGGCCTTAATATAGTCATGATTTCTTTCTATTATCTTAATGCAAATATATAGTTCAGTCTCATTAAAATGAGGATTGTGGTCGTATTTCTCTCTTAATGCTCTAGAAGTTTCCAAAAGTTGCGATAGTTGTTTAGTTTGCCTGTTACAACTTAAAAGTGGTTTTTAGAAATGGGAGTAATGTTTTTTAAGGTTCATACTAATATGAATATCTTATAATTCTATATTCAGGATAAGAGAAGATGTCCTCTGCTTTGGGCAGTATGACAACAATTTCCACATCTACCTCATTGGGTAATAATGGAAAGGGGAAGAAGTTGGGTGCAATGTTTGATAATTATGGTAGACAATTGTCTTCTCTTTTAGTTTTTTCACCCATTTCCTTTAATCTCTCAAGAAGAAGAGGGACTCTCAGATTATGTTACAGAGAGAAGGTAGTTAATATAAGAGCTATGGAAAAGGAGTTGTACTTCAACAAGGATGGCTTAGTGACAAAAAAATTGCAGGTTAGAGAAAAAATTATGTTTAAAGGAAGGTCACCTTCACGTGAAACTTCACTGCGGTGGATCTTTCCTTGTCCACTTATATTCGATTTTAATGTGTTATTTTAATTTTTCATGGAGGGTTGTTTTGGCATATGGTCTGGCATTCAATTGCACACTTGCTGAAAGCATTGTCAATTTGTCTTGCAGGCAGTGTGAACAAACTTGCTGATCTTGTTGGAGTCACCCTTGGGGTGAAGGGAAAAATGTTGTCTTGGAGAGCAAGCATGGTTTTCCGAAAATAGTTAATGATGGTGTGACAGTAGCTGAGGTAATTTGTAGATGTGTGCTCTTGTTTTCTTTTTAACGTTGTATTAGTTCCCCCTCTTAAATGTCTTAGATTTGTTAGGAATAATTTGAAAACTCAAAGGCGAAAGGAAACATATTTGTTACCCAGTGGTCTACTTGGCCTATGGACTAGCCACATTAGAGTAATGCATAAATATTTTCACAAAAATAAAAGGAAAGGGTTATGGCTGAGTCAAATTTTATTGTTATTGAGAGTGTAATGAAATGTATCTCAATGCTATGGTTTTGGCCTTTTTATTGGTTGAATTAGAGGACCCAGATGAAAATATTGGGGCCAAGTTGGTAAGGCAAGCTGTGGCAAAGACAAATGATTTAGCTGGGGATGGAACTACAACATCTGTTGTTCTTGCACATGTTGGAATATTGAAAAATTCTAGAACAATGAATGGAGAATAAATCTCCGTTCCTCTAACACAGAGAAAATAAAAATTTCTTTGATAGGAGACAGAGTTTCAATACTTTGAAAACAAACTTCTATTCCCTTCAATATCTCAAAAAAAAACTATTACACTTCTTCCTCAGTGAGAGGGATTACAAAATTATAACTGCTACAAAACGTAGTGCATAAAACCAACTCACTGTCTGTTCAAAACAAACATACTTTGTCTCTAAAACACTCTGTTGTGTTTTTCACTTTCGCACTGCTGTGCATACAAAATTAAAAAGTTACACTCAGTATTTCACTTTTTACACACAGCTGTGTAATAAAAAATTTACGTACTGTTTATAAAAAAAACCTACCAAGATTTTTTGTCCTTTTTATTTTTATATGCCGTAACATATAAAAAATATTATAATAAACCATCTTTTAAAAAAAATAAAATTAAAAATAAATTCTATGGCCCACCTTTCATTTCGCATATGATATATATATAACATATGTTTAAAACATATGTATATATTAAAGCATACAAAAAATTAAACTATCAAGACATTAAAGAACCCTTTTCGTCGGACTTCAAAACTTTGAATAGATAGAATTTCAAACCAAATTCACGTTCCAAAATGGGATACTGACGTCTGCCTAATTTGTAACGCGAATTCTCAATCCAATGTGCCTTATAAAAAGTTTGGGTCCAGTTTTCAGGTTTTCAGATTCCCTTCAATTTCATGCGATCCAATATTAATTCTCCACGTGTCCTCCTTTTGAATTTACAAAACTGGCGGGTAAATTTCTGTTTGTTTAATTTCTGGTTGGTGAATTGCGTTAATGCTGGTTGTTGTGTTTAAATACAATCCTGTACAGAAATATGGCTGTGGCCGTCTACAAAAAAAACTTGCAGGAATTTTAAATGCTAAATTAAATTTCTGGATGGCATGCAAGCAACCTCCAAAAAAAAATGTTGCTGCTGCATCCGTCCTTCTGCTGCAGCAGTTGAAGTTAAAATTCAACAGCACGGGGTTTAATAAGTGAGGGTGTAAAGGTAACTTTTTGTCGATAGTACTGGATTAAGATCATCTATTCATTTTTGTAGGGTCTTATGGTGTTTGGTTTTGTAGTTTTGGGTTGGGCTTATTGAGTCTAAGATAGTTTTTGAGTGAAAAAATTGCTATCAGGTATTAAAAAAATTTGGTTCTTTTGTCAAAATTTATGAGCTTGTTAGGAAATACAAAACTAACAATGGTTGTATCTTAAATTTGTGGAAAATAATTTGAAATGAAACCTTTTCTTTTAGGTTTTTGCATCAGGTGCAAACCCCATTCAAATTACTCGGGGCATTGACAAGAAAATAAAGGCCCTTGTTTTGGAACTCAAAATTTTGTCAAAGGAGGTAAACGCTTGCCTTTTGAGTAGGTTTGTTTTCCTTTTTGCTGATGGTTTGGTGCATCTAATTGAATTAGTTGCCTAAGGTATTTTTGGCTGCAAACTCCTTTTCATTTTTCATACAGTATTGGCCTTGTGGAATACATTTGATTATGTGGTCTTGTTAGATCTACAACATTTTTTTTTGTTTAGTCTTATGGGCGAGGTGCACTTTTATTATGGAAATAGTTGATGTAATATTGTCATTTAATCCTTACTACAGGGTAGCATGTTGAGAAGTTTCTTGTGAAACATTTGGTATTCAAAATGACACTTGATCCTATACAGAATCATGCACTTGACTTCAAAATTCATATTCAAAGTGTGCCAGACAATTCTTGCAAAAATTTCAAATATTTATGTTGTTTGAAACCATTATCTTTTTCATGTATTGGATGCTGAAAATGAGAAAAAGAATTTGGTATGAAACCAACCGGTGAATAATTTCCAGCAAAACAACCACTTCCAAGACATGATATAGAAGTAGAACATATGTACTTATGAAGCATAGAAAGATATCCTTGATGCATTGTCAATGTTTGGCTAGGGTTATTTTTGGAGAAAATAACTCCTTATCCCTAAAATAGTGATCTTCAATACAAGTAAATGCCAAAGAAGAGAGATCAACATGTGACATAAACCTATTAACAAAAGTGAACAGGGAATGATTATTAATTATGGCATACTAAGTTGTCAGTGATTTTGACTATTTGTCTTTAACATGTAAAAATGTTAAATTCCAAACTTACATCATCATGGTTTGGCATCATGAGCTTGACTAATTGTCCACCATGCTCATAATTTCATTTTTGTATTCATATCTATAAACAACGTTTCAAATAATAATAAAAAAGTTCTAGAAGAAAAATCCAGACCTCCATGTTGCTGCTCCTTGTGAGACAAAGTCAAAATTGCATTACACAATCTGACACATAAGAATCTCCTATATCCTGGTGGTATGTATCCAAATTCTTATAATAGTGTCTTCAAGACTTATGTTGACATTTCCAATGAGATATTTAAGCAATGAAATATGGAGCCTTCTTCACTGTTGTATATGTAACAGTATTTTATTAATATAAAGATCGATGGTTTTGTCTTTTTTAAAATGAAATGTAAAAATAATTTATTGTGGTCAATTGAAAAGTTTATTTTAAAGCTTTTCATTATGGAAGGGCGACATAGATATATGCCCTTCTAATTGAAATTCATACCTACCCTTCAAATTTGATCACTGTGTGGGACCTTAACAAACAATAAAACTATTCTGCCATGCGTTATATAAAACATATAACAAAACCTTTGTCAAAACTTCAAACGAACCCTTTAGCCGTGGGTATTTCATCATGAATTGATCATTTTACCATGTACCTTCTTCTAGAGGAATATTCTTCCACTTGATTAGGTACTTCATAATGGTTATATGTCAAATAGATACATAATGTTTATCTATAACTTTTTGTGGTTCAAGAATCAACTTTCATTCTTCATCTAATTTTGGAAGTTCTATTTACATTGGCATATTTTTTCCCAAAACCTTTTTTAGGCAAGATACATGAAAAACCTTATGAATGCAAGAAGAAGAAAAATATAACTTCTATACCACTTGTGCAATCCTATGAATAATTATTTAGGGCCATAACATTTTTGAGCTAATTCTTTATTCTTCTTTTTATTGAATGAAGATTGCTTATAATGCTATAATCTAAAAAATACCCAATTACCCTCCTCAAATTATCTTTCACTTCAATGTTGTTCCCCTTGTTGTTTTATCATGTTTCATGTCATTTGAAGGTTTTCCATAATAATTTTCAAATTTTCTTTAGTATTTTCCATATGTGACTTTGTTTCCTATACTTTGGACTTATCTTGCAAAAAGTATGAGATACTAGGAGTTGGATATCCATAAAGGGCCTTAAATGGGGAAATTTCAATAGATGTGTGATAGGTAGTATCATATTACCATTCTTCCTTGACGAACCCACTTCATCCATTAATATTTATTTTCTAAATAGTAACATTGTAGATAACCTTAAAAACATTTGTTAACTATTTTTGTTTGACCATTTGATTGTGTTTGATATGTAGAAGTCATGGCAACTAGTGTTTCTCCACTCATATTAAATAATTATTTCCAAAAGTTTCTTCTTACTATTACTTTAGGAAAACCATGAAGACTATGAATTTCTTTCACAGACACTTCTACCACTTGGCTTGTTGTTTATGTACTTTGAGCTCTACAAAAAAAATCTACAAAATTTGTCTATATAGATGACCACAAAAATGTAATACTTACCTTTATATTTCAGTAACCCTGTAATAATGTCTATTGATATATCTTCTAGTAATTGAATATGTATGTGGAATGGTTGAAGTAACCCTAGAGATTTTACTATCTCTCTTTTATTTATTATGCAAACCTGACCTTCTCTTACAAAATTTTGAATATCTTTCTTCATTCCTTCCAAAAATATATTTTTTGATCCTTTGAGATTTTTTAAGGAACCCTTCGTCCTACCATCAGAGAGACATGGGACTCCCTTAATATTTGTTTATTAAAATATGCTTGTGTGCATGAAAATATTCTACATTTGCACCAAAGTATATCTCTCTTTCACTCCCAATGCTCCATAGAGTTCATCCCATCCTTTATAAATTTTAGATTTTGTTTAGTACTATTGACATTTTTCCATTATGGAAAGCTTCTTCTACCCACCTAGGAATAGAAAATGTAATTGGATATAAATTTGAGGCCTCTTCTATTTTAGAAAGAGCATCATGTACTAAATTTTCCTTACCCTTTTTGCAGATTATCTCAAAATTAAAACTTTGCATTTTTTTCTCCTCATGTTTTTAATCTTCTAATGAAAATCATAGCTTCAAAAAATACTTTATGCTATCATGGTATATCTTTACTTTAAAGTACCTCCCAATGATATACTATCCCCATTTTCTATTGCATGTAATATTGCTTCCATTTATTTTTCATACGTAGATTTCACCAAATATTTTCTTTGAATTCCTTGCTTTTAAAGGCCAATGATATCCCTTATTATGTTAATGTTACGTAAATTCCTTGTCCTAGTGCCTCACACTCTACTATGAATGTTTTACCAAAAGTAGGTGCAACCAATGTTGGTGTAGAAGACATGGCATCCATTAAAAGAGAGAATGCCAAAGTAGCCTCATCATTCCATATAAATGATATTTTCTTCAAGAGATATGTGAGTGGACTTTAAATGCATGCATAATTCTTAACAAATTATCAATAATATAATGTAAGTCTAAAAAATCTTCAAAGAACCTTGATTTTCTTAGGAATAGGTCATTTTGTAATAGCTTGCATCTTTTGAGGCTCCAACTTCACGCCTTCCTTTAAAACAATATGAACCAAATACTCGAATTCTTATTTCCCAAAAGCACATTTGGATATTTTTACATAAAAATGATTGTTCTCAATAATTTATATAACTTTTCCACATGTTTAGTGTGGTATTCCCATGATTTATTATAACTATGTGTATTATCAAAGAAAACCAACACAAATTTTATAAGATGGGATCAAACAAAATTGTTCTTAAGTCGAGCCTGTTGGACTTCAAATGGTGATAAACTATAATTCAAACCAAATTTGAATTCCAAAATAGCCTACTGAAGTTGGCCAATTTTGTGACACGAAAAACAAATGAATTCTGTCGTAATCTTTTTCGGGTCCGAATTTGGGCTGGCGTATGGAGGGAGAGTTGTGACGCGAATTTCTTATCAAATTCACCCTAATCCTTTTCGGGTCCGGATTTCCACTGCGCGAGTAGCCTAAACAAAGATATGCTCCAATCAATTTCTTCCATGTGTCCTCAATCAAAAGTTGCCCTATTCTTGGATGAAGGTGCATTCGATGGCGTTTAAGGTGATGGGACCTGGATGTGGAAATTTCATATCAATCGCATTAAGTTTTAATGCTATTCAATTAGCCGATATTTAAGTTCCAAGGTTTTCACATCAAATCGAATTTAGTTTTAACACTGTTCAAGATCGGACCTCCACTCCTGTTAGCGATTCTGCATGCTCTAATATGATCCGGCCTTCGGCTGTCATTAATGAGAGATTAATTATGATGGGCGTTCTTCGATTGCATTGCAATCGGGTCGATAAAATGGCGTTTCGCTTTGGTTTTTCAAACGAGCCAGTTGCTGGGTTACACTGCCTGCTCACTGTGACGAGAAGGAGAAGTGGCTAGCTGAACTGCTGCTTAGACCTTGGTGCATATCTGCATTTCTCTCGATCTGGTCTGTGTCTGTCTTGCTCGGTTTCGTGGAATCCTACTTCTCTGTCTCGTCTTGTGCCCACTATTGAGACTACACCCATGCCTCGCCTACGTTAAAGGATGCGTTGCCGTAGGGGGAGCACTAGAGGTCAACCCCTACGTGCTCCCTCCAGCCCCTCAACTGAGTCATCTTCCTAGTCCAGTGACTATTCTACAGGTCGCTATCCAAACACTAGAAGTGGGCGGGGTCAGTTTCTAGGATCTGGCCACCGTATGGGCTCCCATGCTCCTCATTTCCCCACCACTTCACCTTCTCCCATGACGCGCACTGTGCTTTTTTCCTTTAATTTCTCTTTGAACCGCCCAAGAATCACAGCTTCAATCACCATGTTTTTACATGAGGAGGCCCAAATAGAGGAACAATGCACTCGTCTGGCGGGTCTGAGCTCAGAAAAAGTCGGCCAGCATTCGGGCCTTCAGGAGGGGAGCAGTGGCATGAATGTGGAGATAGCACCTGGCGATCCTGGAGCTTCCGAAGGATGGTGCCGAATCATTGAGGAACCACCGGAGGAGTAGTTTGGTTAATTTTGTTTTCTTGCTTCGCAGGCCCACTTAATTGGGCATGTTTTAGATTATATTACTGTGCTGGACCTCTGTAATATTTTTGAATTCTGTAAACGTTCAAGACTGGTTTCCCTCTATGAGGGCAGTCTTCTTTTTTGATTTTTTGATGACAAATTTTCCATAAGTATGGGCAATGTTTTTGAATAAATTCATGCTATAATTTTATTCCCACTGTTAATGGATTAACTTTACTTAGAAAAAAAAAATGTTGCCCTGTTTCTATTTTAAACCTGATTTTTGAAATACAGAGCCATGTTTATATGGTCTACGTATTATACTCTTTCTTTGTATATCTATAGGAACCTTTTTGCTATGAACAGGGTGGATGCTGTAGCGGGCTACTAATGGAAACAAGAGAGCCTGAACCTTACATCTCAGATGCAATAGATGGTTACCAATTTTGGAATCAAGCGAGCCTGATCTTAAAAGCGAGCCTGGGTTTCTACAGATGGTTTTTATTTCCAAGAACAAGCGAGCTAGAACATACAATCGACCCTGGGTTTATACATATTTTTTCTCTATCATGGATGCTTTTTGTGTCAGGCGTATATCAACAATACATGTCTCTACACATTTCCTGTATCCGCTTTATGATACTATTTTATGTGTTGACAGGTTATCACTCTGCCTTCAAAACTAGCGATGTTGGTTGATTGATATGGTATGATGGTATTTTATATTTTGGACATATCACACTCCTCACATGATTAGCGTTTTTCTCTTTTCAAGGATTTTGGGTACTTTAATTTGTATTTGGAACAATGGACGTCGGTACTCTATCTGTTGCTTTACTATTCTACATACTACTATTTCACTTTCTTATAGATGCCTCGGGCATATTTGGATGCTTTCTCAGATTGTCGATAATCTCCATGTGGACTGTTACTGGGTTTTATATCATGTCCCTATATGTGACATGGGGTATTTTTCTATCATTGTCTGGGGTGGGACTTCCACTTTTTTGGATGGATATTTGGGTTCCAATATTTAGATGTGAAAATGTAATGACTTCATGGAATGTTTTACTTCATATAATATATTCAAAACAACATTTTTTCTCTTGTGAAAAAAAAATATTGTTTATAGTCGAAGCGCTGTGGGGTGGTTTATTATATTAATATTTCACAGTCGAATTATGTTCATAACAATTGGAAAAAGAAAATGTTGCCCTGTTTCTATTTTAAACCATTTTTTGAAATACAGAGCCATTTTTATATGATTGTTTATAGTCGAAGCGCTGAAGGGTGGTTTATTATATTAATATTTCACGATCATTGGAACGCCCACAATTCATAACAAATGTTGGAGATTTATTGTTGTGTTTTAAAGTTTCATTTTTTTTTTTTAAATTGAACCCGCCGTCGGTATACCGACGCTTTCTATGCATCAGAATTGCGACAACTTAAAAACGTCGAAAGAGCGACAGTATAAAAACATCGGACGAGCGATGTTCAAAATGTCAGACCACATTTCGTCGAAATTGCGACAGCTTACAAACGTCTAAAGAGTGACGTTCAAAACGTCGGACCACATTTCGTCAGAATTGCGACAGTTTACAAACATTGGAAGAGCGACGTCCAAAACGTCAGACCACATTTCATCAGAATTGCGACATTTTACAAATGTCGGAAGAGCGACATTCAAAAAGTCAGACCACATTTCGTCAGAATTGCGACAGTTTACAAACGTCGGAAGAGCGACGTTCAAAACGTTAGACCACATTTCGTCAGAATTGCGACAGTTTACAAATTTTGGAAGCGCAACGATTTGGGAAACGTCGGAAGAGTGACGCTTGTTTGGAAGCGACGGAAAAAGTGTCTGTAGTGCGACACTTTGTCAGTGCGTCGAAATTGCGACGTAATGGCAAACCACATTTTTCCCGTCCTCGAACTGTCTCTCTTACGACGACTATGTGTCGGAATAGTGACGAATTGGCCGTCAGAAATTGGGCCAAATTTACTAGTGTGAGAAGTTGCTTCATGTCTAACCTTGGCTGCATGTTTGTTCCTGATATTGCAGCCTTTGCTGGTGCATTTTTTCATCATATCAGAGATTACCATCTGCAGACACTATCCCCAATTTTTCTCTTAGATATTTGAATCGTTCTCTAGCAAGACATTTTGTAAATACGTCTGTTGTATATTCTTTTGTTGGGATATATTCCATCTTTACTATTTTCTTTGCTACTTGTTCCTGAGGAAGTGGTACTTTATTGGGATGTGCTTGGTTTTCAAATGAAGAAAATTATTTTATGATATGCTTATTTCACTTGTATTGTCACATTTGATAGAAATAGGTTCAGTGATGCTTACCATCATGTCTTGAAGAGTTTGTTTCATCCACATCACTCATGTGTAACAATTTTCTACTGCTATGTATTCCGCTTCTGCTATAGATAGAGAGACATGTGTTTTCTTCTTGCTTGACAATGCCACCAGACCTTCTCCCAAATAGAATGCACCTACACTTGTGCCTTTCCTATCATCCACACAGTTGGCCCAATCTACATCTGTATATGCTATCAATTTGAAATATTTTCCTTTTGGATACCATAGGCCATAATATGCAGTTCCTTGCAAGTATCTAAATATCCTCTTGATTTCTAGCAAGTGATTTTTTTTTGGTGCTACTTGATATCTTGCCACAATTCCTACTGCCAGCATAATGTCTAGTCTAGAGGTTGTTAGGTATAATAGACTTCCTATCATATATCTATAAATTCGTTGATCTACATCAGCACATAAATTGCATCCAGTGATCATGGGAGTTGACACAGGTTTGCAGTCTTCCATTTGGAACCTTTTTAACATGCCTCTTAAGTATTTTTCTTGTGAAATGAATATGACTTTTTTCTTTTCTAGGATTTTGAATTCCTAGGTGGAAGGTAAGATCTCCAATCATGTACATCTTGAATTCTGACTTTATCTCTTCTGGAAATCCTTTTACTAACTCATTCTTGTTGCTGCCAAACATGATGCCATCTATATATACCACTACAGTTAAAAGTTCATTTTCATCAGCCTTTATATACAGATTGTTGTCTACTCCCCCCTTCTTAAATCCTTATTTTTGAAAGTACTTTTCTAGCCTAGAATACCATGCACATGGTGCTTGTTTGAGAACATATAGGGCTTTCTTTAATATGCAAAAATAGTTGTGCTTATCTGCTAAGGAAAAACCTTCAGGTTGTTCCATGTAGAATTCTTCCTCTAGATCTCCATTTAAGAAGGCAAACTTCACATCCATTTGATAAAACTTGAAATCATAATAGCATGCAAAATCCATAAACATTCTAATTTCTTCCATTCTTGCTACGGGGGAAAATGTTTCACCATAATAAATTCCTTTGATTTGAGAGTATCCCTTACATACAAGTCTGGCTTTATTTCTAATTACCTGACCTTGTTCATTCGTATTATTCTTGAATATCCACTTTGTGCCAATGGAATTTTTCCAAATAGGTTTTGGCATTAACTCCCAGGTGTTGTTCTTCTCAATCTGGTCTAATTCTTTGTTCATAACATTTATCCAATATTTGTCTTTGTTGGCTTCATTGAAATTATTTGGTTCTATCTGTGACAACATGACTAGTTACACTTCCTTGTTCTATTCATCTAGTTGTCTTATTGTTTGGACTCCTGCACTCTTGTCTCCAATGATTTGATCTTATATATGGTTATTTTGAGTGTGTCTCGAGGGTCCTTTTAATTTTATTAATGTATCTTCTGTTGTCTCATTCTATTTTTTAGTTTCTTGATTCTCATCAAGATTATGATATGGAGGATTGACATAGTTTGTACTTTTCATTATGTCGGTAGCTCTTCATCGAATCTCACATCAATGCTTTCAACAATATTATGTAGTCTCTTATTGTAGCACCTGTAGCCCTTACTCTTTGATGAATATCCTAAAAATATTCCTTCATCAGCTCTTGCATCATACTTCCCCAATTTTTCATCCTTTTTCTTAATGAAACATTTTCTACCAAAGACTCTAAAGTAATTAATTGATGCCAATTTCCCATGCCATAGTTCATATGGAGTCTTGTCACAATTTGGTTTGAGATGATATTTGTTGAGAATATGAATAGTTGTGTGTACTGTTTCTGCCAAATAGGTTTGGGGAATGTTTCTTTCTTGCATCATGGCTCTGTAAATCTGTTGTACAAAGTTCTTTTGCCTCTCTTCCACTCCATTCTATTGAGATTTATCTACAACAGTAAACTCTTACCTTATCCCACAATCATTCCACATGTCTACAAACTCATCAGCTATGAATTCACCTCCTTTGTATAATTTGATGCATTTTATTTTACATCCAGTTTGATTTTCTTCCAATGACTTGAATATCTTGAATTTCTCAAATGCTTCAGATTTGTATCTAAGAAATGCCACCCATGTTACTATGGAGAAATCATCTATTATCAGCATGAAATACGATTCTCCACCTAGTGTATTTGTTCTCGAAGGTTCGCACAGGTCCATGTGTAAAAGTTGGAGAGGTTTACTAGTAGATAGTTGGTCTTTGGCTTTGAATCATGTGCGAGTTTTTTTGCCCAATTGGTAGGACTTACATATGGTATTTGGTGGTTTTTTTATTGTAGGAAAATCTCTGACAACTTTCTTTTTGCTCAGTTTAATGATGTGGTCAAAAATTAGATGTCCTAGTCTTCTATGCCATAGCCAAGATTCGTCAAGTTTGTTGATGTGGAATTCTTCATTCTCCTCCTCCACTATATAAACATTAATTTCAGTTCAAACATCTTTAACCAAGGTATTTCCTGTGGTGATTGACCTTACTTCACAATCTTGGGCTCGGAAAAGGATCTCCTAGCCTTTATCACAAATTTGAATAACACTTATCACATTGGATTTCAGGCCATAACAAACAGTACATCATCAACCTCTCCTCCTCTATTATTCAAGCTAATTGTGCCTTTTCCTTTGATTTTCACTGCTTTGTCATTTTCGAGTGTTACATTGCCAGATTTATTTTCATCAAATGTTACAAACTTGCTTCGATCTCTAGTATATGTCTTGAGCACCCACTGTTAAAATACCATTAACTGTTCTAATCCTGAGAAATTAGAACCAAATCACAGTTATTTAGCTTACTTTTCCATTGCATGCAGTTGTTTCTTCTATAAATTTTCTGAGGAGATGGATCACAGTATTTGAGAGTACATTCGTAAGAGTTGTGCCCATTTTTATGGCAGCAAATTTTTTTTATTGTATTTCAGAATGGGCTATGTACACAAGTGAATCCACCATTATTCTTAATTCCCTTTCAGTTTCCATACTCCGGTCTCCTTATATACGCTCTACAAGTCATTGCTTTATGACCGAACCTTTTATAGAAAAAGAAATACCCATGGAAGTAGTATATATATCTGGTAGAGAAGGTTGTTTAGGGATATAGCCATCTGGTCATATGAAAATTTTGTATGTGGAAGCTATTTGATCTGTGCTAGAATGTTGCTTGGTTTTTCACTCCTTTTGTTTCCTAGGCTTTCCTTGTAGTGGGGTTTTGTTGCAGCTCATGACGATTTGAAGGGTTTCCCACATTTTTTTCTTAGATTGATGGGATTTAACATTTTATTTTAGAACAACTTTCACAAATGTAATAGCTTTCTTATCTTCTTCCTTCGACTTTTTGGATTCTCCTTCATATCCTATCCTAGTATTTACAAGAGGATATCTTTGTGAATTTAATATCCTATCCAATTTTTCAACACCTTTTAACTGCTGAATGTTCATTGTTAAATCAGTTTGATCCTTTTCCAACTTCTTCCTTAGACTCACAACCTCTTCTTCCAATCTTCCACATTCCTGACTTCTATCCCTTATTTGCTGCATCAAAATGTCTTCTACTTTCCTTTCTTCTCCACTTCAACTTTCAACCTAATAAAATCATTAGAGTTTGGTTCTTCCTTTACATGTTTGAGAAGGATTGCCTTTTCTTTCTTATTCCTAATTTGAAGCCTTTCAATTTCCTTTAAGGCACTTGCCAACTCCCCCACAAGGTCAACCTCACCTTGTTCTTCAAATTCTAGGAAATATTCCTCAAGATATTGCTTGGCCATCAAAATGAATTATGATGTTCCTTCTTCATTGAGGGATTCATCTAAGCTCTCAGATGCACTGCTGTCTTGTTGACCATAGAATTTTCTTCTATTAAATCTATTTCCCTTCTCCCTATTGCTGAAATTTATTTTTTCTTTCCCATTTGACCAATTCTCTATTTTATTATGAGGACATTTTGAAGCATAGTGCCCCAGTCTTCCACAATTAAAGCACTTAAATGGAAGTTTACCTTTGTACTTACCTATGAATCTGTCTAGTCTTCTGACAAATTTGTCTTCTTCTTCATCAGAGCATGAAAATGTACCTTCCTTATCTTCTATGCATTTGTCTGCTTTCAAGGCTGCCTTCGTCATGTTTGACTTCCCTTTAGGAAGTCTTGTCTCATATGCTGTTATGTTCCCAAGTAATTGGTTTTTGGTTAAGGTTTCTTGGTCTTCTGTTTCTTTTATGGCAGAAACCTTAGGATTAAACCCAGATAGTAGAGATCTCAATATTTTTTAGATTACAACACTTTCTTTAATTTCTTCTCCTAGTCTTGTCATGGTATTCACAACTTCTGCAACTCTTAAGAAGAATGCAACTATACCTTCATCTTCATTCATTTTTAAGTTTTCAAACTGAGTTCTATGTGCTTGCAGTTTGGCCATCTTCACCTTTGTATCTCCCTCATGAATATTTTCTACTATATCCCATATTTCTTTGGCAGTATTACTGTGCATTACTTTGATAAATTCTGACTCACTTAGACCACTCAAGAGTGCATTCATTTCTTTTGCATTAGCTATGAAAAAATTTTTGGCTTCTTTCTTAGTTTCAGTTTCCTTTGGTGTATATTTTTCTTCCACAACAACCCAAACTTCTATTCCTAGAGACATTAAGTATGTACTCATTCTTATTTTCTAGAAAGAATAGTTTGTGTGAGTAAACAATGGGGAATTATTTGTTGAGAATCCTTATAGGCTAGCCATTTTGGGGACCTAGATACTCCTTCCAGTTGTTATACTATTACTAGAGGAACCTACTTTGATACCGATTGATGAACCCTTAGCTAAACTAAGAGGGGGGATGAATCAATTTAGTACATTCATGGACATTAAAACTCGTTTCTTTACACACATTAACTACTTCATTTTATAAGCAACATAATACATAAGGAATCAACGAACTGAATGTGTGGACAAGAAGTGATTAAGAAGATTAAAACAACACATCAACACGTAATAATCATGCACATAGACAATAGATATAAGTGGAAACCCATAAGGGAGAAAACCACATATTATTATTGTTGTGATGCAAAGGAAAGCTCCAAATCCCTCTCACCACTTATTTTCTATAGGCTCCAGCCTACAGGAGGCTCCTACCTCAATTTCTGCAAGCTACAACTTGCAAGGAATCTCCCATTCCCATCTATTTTCTGCAGGTTACAACGCACAGGAGGCTCCCAACTCACCCATATCTAACTAGACATCTATTAAGCCACAACATGAAATGGAAGCACCAACTCCCATGTATTTTCTGCAGGCTAAAACCCACAAAAGGATCCTACCTCAACTTCTGCCAGCTACAACTTGCAAGGAAGCACCAACTCCCTTAAATTTTCTACAGGCTGCATCCTACAGGAGGTTCCTACCTCATTCAAATCCAAATGGAAATTTATCAAGCTACAACTTGAAAGGAGATTACAATCCCCTCACTCAACATGAAACTATAATGCTGATTTACCTGGATATCAGCTCTGTTATAGTCCTTCTCCACTGCTGCCTCTTCATCCTTCATACCTACTTCATATCAGCTCCTGATGTGCACAACATCTCTATCAACTCTCTCTGATTTTTTGTTCTCTAACCTTTTGTAACTCTCTTACATTCTTCATCCCTCTTCCATTTTGCTGCTCTCTTTAACCTTTATTGCACACTGCTATTACATCTCTTATACAGATAAATCCTGAATGTTGGCATTCTATAGGGAATACAAAGAGAACATGACTGTCTCTCTACCTTCCACCCATTTGATTCCTTATACTTCAGTTCAGGTTATTACAGTAGAAATAATCATTATAGCACTCATTGGAGTTTTTCCCGTTCCTACGAAGACTTTCCTTTCCATAAAAAGACAATATAAAATAATCAATGAATTTACATTTACAGTTACAACAAGTATCTTTCACTCAGCCCTTTTAGCTCTTGGTTCACTATGCATTTGTCCTTTCTACTGTTGTTAACACTGGAAAATCATAGAGCAGAAGACAACATTATTTAATGTCAATCAAAAGTATTTACAAGGCTACAAGACATTACAGAATCTAGAAAGTATTTAAAAATCTCTAAGGTCTGAGGAAAAATCAAATTTGAACAATTCCTAAATGATTTTACACACATTATCCTTCATGAAGAGTGCCTTTGCGTGCCTTATGAACCAAAATGCACGCAATAATGGGACTGTCAAAACGTCACTATTCAGGACCACACAAAGCATAGGACAAGTGATTCCTCACTCAAAGTCACCTAAGGACAGCCACGAGCACTTCCTTAGACACCAAGTAAGCACACAATGGAATATTTGGAGCAGACAAAGGAATCATACCCCTCTCTTGGGTGACCATCCACAATGTACCAAGAGAGGGAAGGAGGATTTGAAATCTCCTATATAAGGCCACCATGAGATGAAGAGTGTGTGAACACATTGTTATGCTGGCTAGAGTTGCCCAAGAAATACTAGCAGTGTGTGATCTGGAGCTGAAGATAGAGGGGACTCAACTGTTGGCCATCCAACAAGTTCAGTCAACCACAATAGAGAGAGAGGGTGACTGCACCGAGGCAAGCTTGGGATAAACAAATCATTGAATCGAGACTTAGAACACATATTCTAGGGGTCCTTTGGCAAGAAGGTAAAGTTTCACTCTTATTCCTACTAGCGCTCAATAAGAGGGGCCAAGAGCCACCGTTCATATTATTGTTTTCGTTTGACTCTTTTCAGAGCTCATGTTTATTTGTTTTAGTTTTTAGTTTAGTTTTAGTTTATAAATGCATGCTATTTCTCTATCTAGTATGCTTATGATTCTACCTTGTTCCACTAACTTGCTTGAATCCACTTCTTTTTCTGCCTATTAACAATAACTTAAGTGGGTAGACCACACTCGTTAAGTTGGTGTGATTTCATAGATACGTGCACCAAACACATCCCGACAATATTGGTGACTCCATTAACGTTTATTACCAAGTTTATGTGGATGTGCCTTTCTTGCAGAGACCTTTGTCTGTGCTGTGGAGTGGAGCTGAATTTCCCCTAATTTCTCTTACAGTCCCTAGTTCATCCCAAGTGACAGACTGAAGTAGAAAAACTCCAAAAAAAATATTTTGCAGGACTTTGTCTTCTTTTTCTTCCCATAGACGTGCCCAGGGTGTGCCTTTAGAGCTGACCCATGTGTAGAGATCACACCAGTTTCATCCTTTTGCACGCAAAATACAGAATGAGAAATATCTCCCATGTTTCTATCTTTTCTTGCTTGTAAAGTGCTTGGCATCCCCTAATACAGCTGCCAGCATTGGTTGTGGTACCCCGCAGCTTGCTAAAACTCACTCTTAGCTACTTTTTGTAGGCTTAGTGTTAGTTTTATTTCGAGTTGATTTTTGCAAAGTTCACAAATAGTTTAAGTAGGGGGGATAAATAACATGAATTCCAAAGAAATTTTATGTTTTGAAAATTTTGGTACCAACACACCTAGATAACTAGCTAAAGTAACTGGCCCAAGACCACGCATGTGTAGCTAGCTTCTTTTCTCTAGTGTAAAAGCTTTAGTTTAGTTCAATTTTTTCACTAGGAATTTGTGGACTAGGATTGAATTGTTTATAGGAGAGAAAGTAATCTCCACTACCTTTGCACCCTCCGGTGATCCTAGGTAAGCATATGAATGCTCCCTATTCACAACTTTCCATCTCCTTGTAGTTGATCACATAGATTAACTAGGAAAAGTAGAAAGCGGCCCATAATCCACACATGTTTTTCTTTTGAGCCAGGAACAATACAACATAGTTTAAATAGGGAATTTTGAAAAGGATCATTGAATATCCGCATGTTCAAACTATGTGCTTGTCCACTTTGTTCTCACACACATTCAATCACTAAGTGAAGCAAAGACACCTAAAACTATGTTAACCAAACTCACTGAATTTTCCTCGCAGGGGCCACAAAAGAATTTATAGCTTAAGTTAGGATCAAGAGGGTAGGAATCCAATAAGCTGCCTTGATCACTCTTCATCTTGAAACATAGAAGTTGACTATTTAGGGAGCTTCAAATCCACCTATCATCCCATGGAAAATAAAACATGAGCACAACAGAGACCCATTTTTGAGGGGGTTAGGCTTAGGGGCAATGCGGGAAGGTATCAGTCAGGGCTACCTGACTTGGCTGATACATGGTACTATTAGTTTACTTTCCAAGAAGCCCGACACTAGAATGCTCACATGGGATGGTGGTACTTAGTGACCAAAACTAGGGCATCCTTTCCCTATAGGTGGCGGTGCAGGCAAGTGCTAGACCCTCTACCCTTACCTTCGTGGATTTTCTTCAGCTGACTGGGGGCATCGCCAGCCCTTACGGGATGTTGTGCCAGCACTCGCAAGATATCTTCTCAAGGCCCAATTTCTTTTGAGAGTGTGAGGATGAATAGGTCTTCTAGGGTTTTGAGTATCATACGCAAACAAACAAAAACCACATTTTTGATTTCTTGATCACATAGATTAATGTAAAGGGAAATTTATTTTATTTTTCGCTTTGTTTAATGTATGTGACAAGAATTTTTATTTGATCATAGACGCTATCCTCTCAAATTTTTCCAAAACCAACCTAGTCAAAATTAGAATAGACCCAACGAGACCTTGTTGATCTAGGCATCTTTTGGACCTCCCCCCATTACCGGGAGGGGTTCCAACTCTTTCTTCGTTTAGGCATTAAAGAAGAAACACTTCCACCATTATTGGTTCATCCTTTATTGGGGCATTCTTAGTTGGGAACCCTAGCCGGTCTCCCACACAACACCACAGACCACTCCTCACATAACCCCTAGGGGGCAAAGGAGTGTGTTCCATTCGGGAAGCTAGCCGAATACACAGCAAGGTATGGCATAGACCAACCGTCTTCCTAACCAAAACTTGTTGTTTTTGCATAGTGCAATGATATCAACATCCCAGTCACCTTTCTTAGCTTTGTTGAATCTACCCAATTTAACAAAGATGATGAATGATCCCATCGCACACAACCCTACATGGCCTCCCATCCCCACGAAGCTCCCTTCTGATATACAAAAGTTTTAAGGAAAGCAAGCGGAAGACCCAGGTAATCATGTCATGACCTTCCATCTATGGTGCTCGTTGAACAATATCATTGAAGACACTATTCGATTAAGACTATTTTAATGCACTCTGACTGGAGTAGCCACGAAGTGGTACGTGGAGAAACCCTGAGCTTCACATGGAACCTTTGGCACCCTCACCATCGCGTTCCTAGCATATTTTTAGCTACCCATTCACCATGATTCTGGAATGGAATTACTGAAACATTTTAGACAGACCCTCGCCATCCATATCTTGGACCATCTCCACAAATAGAGGCAGCATCGTAGTTTATGTAAAGCTAAACTCAATGATCGGGTCCTCTTAGATTTTTTCTTGAAAACTCTTACGGTAAATATTTCAAAGGATGTGGTACAACAGAGACCCACATACGAAGAGGATGTTATCAACAAAGCCCAACAGATTGAGCTGATTTATACATAGTCAGGATACATTTACAAAATCCTGCCTAATGCCCCGCGCTTGCAAACTTATCGCGTCGAACTCTGCAGATGAACTAATTGGGTCATTGACCCAAGGTTACCTAGGCAACAGCAGTCCAAACCCAAATTATGCATACAACTCCACCCAGAACGTACCATAACCCGATTTTCAAATTCATCATATGCCTCAGCAAAATTTGACCAATAAGGCGCTAGCGTGTCACTAAGGAGGACATTATCCTCTGACTCAGGGGACCCAATATGCAGAAATAAACACTGATGAAAGAGCTCCCCTCCAATAGCTAGGTGAAAACTAGGGACCATGTTATGTTCAGTCCCCAGCACAAGGCCCACATATGCAGACCAATGCACAGGTGAAATTTGTGCAGCCATCCCAAAACCAACCACACCAATACAACTATGAGAACTACCCTCCTAACATTGTGAAGAAAAAAAAATAAAAAAATCCAAAAGGGAACCATACACAGGGGGGCAACAACCAGCAATGCCCTTCGCCATCCTAAGCTAAAAGAAACTCCGAATGGAATCAAAGCCAAGAGATGAGAAATTCCCAACAGCAGAGCAAAAGGCCACCTCTTCGAACAAACCACTCTTATTCGATATGTGGTGAGCACATCCGCTATACTAACGACTGTCCCAATCTCCCTGAGCTAAAGAGTCTACAGAGTAACCTAGGACAAGGAGGATCTTCCCTGCAACCAGCTGTGATGTAAGAACCTTTCCCCCATCAAGGGATGGTAAGCACTGAGTAGAAAATACAGATGACTCTGCGGAAAGCAGCCATGCAATCTACATGACTGGTGAAGAGATGATTTTCCAAACATGGAATCACAATTACGACACCCCATTAGAGAAAAATACGTTAAAGGCAAGTACCAGTGCACCAACTACACCTTTGACCATCTCAAAGATGCCTATAGAACCATTTCTGAAAATGGCGAAGGGACCTAATGGGAAAGTAGGAAACTACTCCAAAGCGGCCCATAGTTATATTTTTGTGGACAATTTCACACAATCCCTTGCTGCTATGTCAGCTTTGGAAGTATTGCAATCATGTCCAAAACAACGGAAAGCCCTACTTTCTACGTTAGGCGCTATCACCCCTGCTGATACATGCATAATGGTTTTTCACTTAGTCAAAGCCACTCCTAGGCTTCCTTCCATGGTCGCCTTCCAGGTACCAGTGTCGATCCAGAATATCATAATTCACCAATGTGTCATAGACGAGGGTGCATCCACGTGCATCATGTCCAAATTTTTTTGGAAAAAGTTACGGTCTCCCGAACTAAAACCCTCAGTCATCATGCTTAGAGCATACGACGGCTGTCCATCAACTCTCATCGGCCTCTACCAAAACGTTCGACTCTTCTTAGCCAGAAAGATGGTCCACATAGACATTGAAGTCTTGGATGCTCACCTGGACTAAAATATACTCCTTGGGTAGAGTTATATGTATGTCATGTCTACCATAGCCTCCTCTAGCTTCTGCATCATAATTTCCCCCCATGAGAACTACATCATTATTGTAGACCAATTGACGCATGGCGAGAAGCAGCCCCTAATAAACACTGATGTAATTCTACCCTATGTAGATACATCCTCGGATGCTCTCTCATAGTACCGTGAATACGATCCCAGCCAATTCAAACCGTCGTCCATCATAGGGTCATTCCTAGGAGATCCTCCCATAATCCCTTAGTCATCACCTAATGCCATAGGGGCTCCGATGTGCATGATGTCTACATCAAGTGCCGAAGCTAGTTAGGACACAGACACAAGTAGTAATGGCACTGAGTCATCAGCCACGACAACCTCTCTAGCCTACGCCGCCTCCCAAACCCCTTTCCTCTACCCCCTAGCTGGTTTCGTCTCCCAACAGGTTTTGGAAACACTAGTATTACCAAACTTATCATTGGCAATAACAATTTGGTACCTCATTCCCCCAGCAAGAACATGAGCCACCCACGTCACTACCATAGGATTGAAGCTCCTAAGTCCTGAGGAGGCCTCAATTATCCAAGAAATGGTCAAAACCACCCTTGTAAGGGAAATTCCAATTGCAAAACCAATGATCACGACTAAGAAAACTGAGAAGAGAGGAAAGAAGATGGTTACCACCGCCATACAACGGGAATCACCAATTTGCACCATATGCGACATAATAGGTCACCCTATCCATATCTACTCGGAACTGGATGAATTAAAGCCACTCCTTGGCTCTGAGATAGACATTGTGACACCACATTCCCATAAAAAGGAACCTACCACCAAAGGTAAAGGCAAAGCACTGTGTACCAATCATGCATGCACTCTTTGCAGCAACTACGAGCACTATGCCCATAATTTCCCAGAGATCCCATGATATAGGGATGTCTGACATGCCATTGAGCTATCCTATCAAGAGGATCCCTCCACCTAGGCGTATAGAAATGAACCTCGTACCATCCTATGCCTACAGTAACAATGAAGGGCACAAGAAAGACCCCCAATCATGCCCCCTCCTGTTATATGTTGCACACTGTGTGATTAACGTGTACACTTTCTCGAAGAGTGCACAGCCGTGGAACTCATCCACAGATGGTATCCTATAGAAAGGGTTTACTATGTTGGATTGTGGGTAGTGCGATTCACATGTCCGTTATGCGCCGACAATCACATTTTGGAGAATTGTCACTATATCCCCCAATTCCAGCTAGCCCTCGTTACTTACGCTCAACCATAGTTTGCCTATCCCTAGAAGATGACATGGATGTGGAGTCCATAAATAGCTCAACAACCCAAGAAGATGTGATGAGTAGATCCATCATGTTCTCGTCAGTCGAAAATCGTCCAATCAGGGAACCTCGAGCTACCCCTAACTGCTCTCTAGAGAGAAGACCAGCATGCAAGTTATGCAAAATGCCCAATAATGTGGTCACCACTTGTCTTGATTTAGCAGCGTTACGACGCTGGTTCCCAACAGACCTCAAACTGAGTATGGCAGAACCCCCATATCAAGAATATTTTGCCTCATATGTCAAGGAAACCATTACGAATGACACTGCACTTATGCATCGCAACTTCATCCTACCATCGACATAATTCATACCATATAAAAGATGGAGGACGACCTCTGTAATTGGTATAAAAGGTACACTGCCAGGTCAACAACCCCACCCCCACAGGGGCTTGGGGGAAAACCAAGATGACACACCAATCAAACATAACCCATGCTAAGCCAAGGATAGCATGCGGACTATGCGACCTAAGTGACCACCTAGTTAATTAGTGCAGAGAACTGAAGCCCATTGCAAATAGTTTTCACATAGTCTCTTCTCTCCCTCAGAAAATCCTCTCTAATAAACATAATATCACATGCACCTATTTATGGATTTTTTCACACATTCACCATATGATTAAATGTGTACACCTCCCCAAGCTAAGAGTGGCAAGAGTAGAATTAAGTATACACTCCCCCAAAGGATTAGAGGCACCTAAGCCAACAACATGGAAATGGAAGCAAAACACAACATCTTCTATGATGGATCCTTTCCAACCGTCCACATCTGAGACGTGGAGTAGCGTTGATTCCCATACAATCTACTCCATTGGCATAATGATAACATACACTATCTGCACTGGCCAAAATCACACACCAGAGGTATGCCCGTTAATGGAAACATTCAGGCACCTCTGCGGCAGACACAATTCCCACCTACAATAAATTGACCATACTAGTGGGGAAACCAACCTTCTGCTCATCTAGAATCCCATTACGAAGATTCTTCCCCCACCAAACATCAATGACATGATCAACCATACATGATTTTTATCATCACATATCGAAAATAGGATTGCAGCCGTCCCCACATCGCAGTATTTCCACCCTAATTTTGTTGCAAAAAATCAATCTACCTTGTGCTTTTGTGTTGATTTCTGCAAGATCCTAAATTTGCATGCTGCCATCGAACTCCTTGATGATACCTAGCCTCTAAAACAATGCCTAGTACAACTAGAGCTTGTTGATGAAAGTCGACAACCGTCACTGGAACAGAACGAGGCCCACAAGAAAAGGGTAAAAGGATCATTTGACCGCCACATCAACCCTTGCTCATTCACCGAGGGATAGCTAGTCCTCTGCTATGCTGTCATAGAACCCCTAGGGCCTAGAAATTTCGAAACGTTGTGGAAAGGACCCTACATCATCAAACATTGCCTCCGATAGGGGGCATACATCTTGATGGAACCGGATGGGACATGCCTCAACAACCCCATCAACGAACTTTACCTCAAGAAGTTCTACCTGTAAGGGACAAAATGACAATTCCCTAGAGTGAAGGTACAAAACCCTAACCATTGAAATTTTTTTACCAAAAGACTTATTTAAAAGAACTCTAAGTGCCACCATGGATCACCAACCTGAATCCCATTTCAGATTCGTTGATAGAGCACCAAGATGGTCTCAAAGTTTAGCCACAACTACCTGGGTCATCTACCATCTTGACCAATCACCACTCTTCTCGAACGGTGTGTTCATCAACTCAACAACAAACAACCAGGAAAAATATGATGCCCTCATTGGACTTATGTGTGATACCCTCCATCAGGGCATACGCCATATGCATGTCTACCTTGATTCCTAGCTAGTAGTTTCGCAATTAAACAAAACATTTGAGACAAGAGATACACATCTGTTTAGAAAATATTTACAATAAAAAATATTAAGCAGAAAATTTGACCATATCACATTTACACATGTACCAAAGAGTCAAAACCAAACAGCTAATTGCACAACAAACAATATTCTAAACTGGAATGCATCTCAAGTAAACCATCATACATAAAAACCAAAAATATAGATATCCATCAGCATAACATCATACATAAACCAAAATAGGTGACACATCGTGTAGAGTCACAAAAAATATCTCTCTCTCATATATATATATATATATATATATATATATATATATCATGATGTATATGTCTGAGTATGAAAATAGTGTCGCTGACCCAACGGCCAGCCCAAAGATACAAAAAGTCGTCAAAAATAGGGGAAGCATCTACATGGTGCTTTCCTAGTGTACAAGTATACTCTAGGGCAGTTCCCCCTCAAGAGGGGCACCTCGACCCACAACTACTCCCGGTGCCACCACTGGAGTTGTCGTCACCACCGAGACTACCACCCGACATAAAATAGGTTGATAGTCCCTCTCGAGGGCCATCACAGTCAACAAATAGACCTCCTCAAGGTCATCCATAAATCCCCGAGTCGTCATCCCCTAGGTCCAGCAGTCCACTCGACCCTAGACATCCTCTAGAACTGACACCTGAGTAGTCAGTTTTTCGATACGAGCATCTGCTGTATTTGCACGTGCCGCCGCTACATCAGCACAAGCCTGCTTGGCTGTAGAATTAGCAGCAGCTGAGCTGCTGCCCTCTCCTAAAGGGCTACCACCACCACCAGGTCCTCCGACATCACCTCCTCCTTGACCACCCTTAGGTCTCCATAGAGGATCGTGGCCAACAAACCAAGCCACAGGGAGACCCACCTCGCCAACATCTGCAAGAGTAACCAAAATGATGTTAGTGTCACTAGAAAAACACATAAGTACATATATACTCAGAAAAATGTAGAAAACATAAAAAACATACTTGTGGGTCCCCAACGGTGACCAAAAGGGAGACCCATGTCTAGATCCCCCCCGAAAGTCCATCCCCACATATGGGAATGGCAAGAACATTTGCGGGTTTTCCTTGAGCCAGGCGTCTGTCGTGGCATTCCAATAGCACCCAACGATGCCACCACCGCTTCATGGAATCATCAGAGACCACCTCCTCATACACGGCTCCTGTGGACCCCCAAGAGGCTCTGCCACAACTGGCCTCAGCAAGACTACTCTCTCATACATAATGCATCACAAAATGTTGGTGTACACAAACAACTTCGATCCACTATGGAATTTTTTGAGTTGTTCCACCATCCCATCATAGCAAAAATGGGAAAAGCCATAGAAATTTCCAGACCTCAACCAGTGCAGTACTCTAACCTACGGGCCTAATGCCAGATGCGGAGTGGAAGACCCTACAAGTCATACAAACACTACCAGAGCACATCGATCTACCAAATATTTCACAGATGTTATGTTGATGCACTCCTCTATAATAGGTGCCCCACCACAATGACACCTCTGAAACCTCCCTAGATCCAATATTGTGAAAGTGAGTGCATACCTCAGCGCCACACCATGAGGTAGTAACCTAGTCACAAAATACACATCCGTCTCAGGACAGATGACCAAGTTCATCCCTTCCAACATGAACATGTGTTGAACCCTTGGTTAAAATGAGAGCGGGGGTGAATCAATTTAAAGTAGTCATGGTCTTGTAAAACTTTCTTTTACACTTATTTACATCTTCATTTCATGATCAACTTAATATACAATGGAACAACAAACTTAATAAGTGAGCGGCAGGTATTAAGCAGATTAAATACATAATATCAACATATAATCATCATGCACATAGAGAACAGATATAAGTGGAAACCCATAAGGGAGAAAACCACATCTTATTATTGTTGTGATGCAAAGGCAAGCTCCAAATCCCTCTCACCATTGATTTTCTGTAGGCTCCAACCTACAAGAGGCTACTACCTCAATTCTGCAAGCTACAACTTGCAACAAAGCTCAACCTCCCATCTATTTTATGCAGGCTACAACCTATAGGAGGCTCCTACCTCAACCAGCTACAACTGGGAATCTATCAAGCTACAAATTGATATGGAAGCACCAACTTCCTCACTATACAATAAAATCATATGCTGATTTACCTGGATTTTAGCTCTATTTTCCTCCTTCTTTACTGCTGTCCTTCCAGCCTTAAAATTTGCTTTATATCATCTCTGGATCTTCACAACTCCTCTCTCTGCTCCTTCTTACACTCTCTGGCCTCTTTCTCCATTCTCTCTCTCTCTCCTTATGCATATGCTGGTAACATTATTTATAGACATCACCTCATAACTGTTTGCATTCCACAGGGAATTTGAAATGAATAGGCATGACTCTTTGCCTTCCCCCTTCTCATTTTATTGTCCAACACATTTAGAATGATATAAAAGAATGTATATATTTGTGTATTATAGTGAAGTTTGGATTTTCCTACAGAGACTTGCCTTTGCATCACATACAATAAAAATAATTAAATCATTTACATTTACAGATACAATAATATATTTCACTCATCCCTTTTAGCTCTTGGTTCACCATACATTTGTTTTTTATACTACTGTCACTATCTTTTCAGTTTCTGCTGTTATAATCTAGCTCTGCTACATAACCACTCATTTTGTCCGACTTGACCCATTCTATTGCATTTCTAACAGTGTCATCATATCTCCTTTTGCCCAACCATGCCTATTTTTCTCGTGCCCACAACATTAAACCTTCACCGCTCTTCTAAACATCCAGTTCTTCCTTTTTCTCTGTGTCGGGTCCTTACCCGAGCCTTTCTACCCACGTTCATACTTTCCTTTTTGTTTTACGTTATAATCCTCCTTTTGCTCTCTGAAATGATTTACAAAGGAAAATCCACATACACGTAGACTTGAAATGCTTTAGCCTTCGGCTTTGATCTTTATCACATCCACTCTCTTTATCGCACTTCGGTGTTTCAAACGTTCTTTTCTATATGGCTCCTTTTCCTTCCGATGCAATTTACAAAGGGAAATCACATATACCCAGACTTGAAATCTCTTAAATAATGGTTCTGAGCTACATCACATCCGACTCCTTTATCGCACTTTCTCCTGAGCTTGCGATGAGCAATATGTGATCGGGTCCCACTTGACTTTATCGCTACTTCGCATCGTAACTCACATGACATCTAAGATTCTGTGATATATCTCTCGAGCTTTGCGATATGTGATATGCAATGAAATTCGCATCGCCTCCATCGCATCGCATTCATCGATCGCATTGCCAGTTCTATAACTTACAAATTCTTATCACATAAGCATCGCCGATGTGTGATATTGCGTTGTGTTGCCATGTGTCCCTTTGCATCGGCACATCTCATCGCAACTTTTCTCTTACGATCTTCACCCCTCCGATCTTGTGATTTCTGATATGCGGGCCAGGTCCACGTCATCTCCATGTCATCGCGCCACGTTAACTTGCCACATCATCACCACGTCACTACCATGTCATCTTGCCACATCATCTAGATTTATTTATGATTTGTGGGGTCAGGTCCATGTTAGATGCCACGTCACTTGCCAGGTCATCCCCACGTCATCACATCATACTACGCATTTTCTGTGACCACTGTGTTTGTGTGATTTTTCTCCTGCCCCGATTGTGATATACGATCACATCACATCGCATCTCATCCGTTTGTTTACGCAGTCCCGCTCTGTGACACTCGTCCCACACCTTTTATCATTACGGTCTTTATATACTGTTTGCTTTAAAAAAAATCATGTCAACAAAATGTATTGGGCCCACAATATGTATGGCACTGGCCCTCAAAAGGCACTCGAATTATTAAATTGGATTCACTGTACTGTGGAGGCACTCCTTAGTATGTAAAGATCATCGGGCTTGTGCTACCATAGTGAATGATAGTCGTCGATCTGCAGTCAATGCCCGATGGGCAGGTCAACTACAGAGGCACCACCTCGGGTTAACCATCAGGCTGTTTGTGCCCCCGCGGTATTGTTGATCCCAGATCAATGTTAACTGTGCTCATACGGTGTGCACGAGGTTGAGCCTTTGCTGCTGCCCTCGCTGGTCCCATGGCATATCCAACTTACCCTTTCACTTTTCATCAAATCCAATGGTTGATAATTCATCGCACTCCACAACTAATTTATGTGTATATGCAATGGATATCACATTCCAAGATGCATAACATTTAACGTTCCTTTTTAACACCCTCGGGTCCATAGCTTTGTTAACCCCTACGCAAATTCGAGTGAGAACACCATTGGATCTCAATTTTTGATGATCGAATGGCTATCACGTTCAATTAACCCCGCCGAATTATCGCTCAAAAGTCACGCGAAACTGGCGGTTTCGCACCCGTGACGTGTCACATTATTATTTGATCACGTTCAATTTCAATAAAACCACTTACCACTTGAAGGCTGCGTGAAAACCATTTGTTGTTTTCTGAAACTACCTTTACTGTTCACTGTGATGCTACTCACGGTTCCACTACGCCATTGACTCCTAATTCCACATCTAATTTCTTTCGTTGCACCTCCTCCATACACTTGTTCAAACAAAGCATCGATTCATTTCACTGCACTATGACTTCTCCTTTACTCCATCATTCTACTTTCATGATATCAACCAGTCTTCAAACCCTCTCTGGAATTCATTCCACGCATGGTTTAACCTCTATATTCAATTTCTGTGGTTCTTATCCATCATTTTCCATTATAGTAAAAACCCCAAATGGGAAACCGCAACTCACTGATACATTAAATCTTTTGTGACATCTCTGTAACAATTCCATCTGAATCTAATCTTCTCCCTTATCTTGGTGCTGCTCCTTTGTGCTCCTTTGCCATCAATGACAATATTTCCTACAGTCTCCTCCTTTGGCATTGATGGTAATACTCCAATGCTTCCTTCAAGACTTCCTCTACTTGCTTTTCAGAAGACCCTTTCTTCTTTTGCTTGCTTTTCCTCCCCCTTTGACATCAATGGCAAAGGGTTGAACTTTTCCTAGTGTGGGTTCCTTCTTTTCATAATACTCTGATCTTGAGGACCTGTTCCATGCACTGCTCTAGCTCTTTTGTGACAATTTTTATTGACTGCTCTCCCCCTGGAATGATGCTTTCTTATCTGATATTGACTATCACTTGACTTCTGTTCTGATCCTGTTTCTTGTATGCAACCTTTTTTTTATTATTATTTCTGATGATGTTAGAGAGTAACATCTGCAGACAGTACCCCTATCTTGTCTCTTAGATATTCAAATGGTTCTCTAGCAAGAGATTTTGTGAATATGTCTGTTGTTTGTTCCTTGGTTGGTGCATATTCCAAATTTACTAATTTATGTGCTACTTGTTCTCTGAGGAAGTGGTACTTTATTGGGATGTTCTTTGTTTTTGAATGAAGTACATGATTTTTTGATATACTTATTGCACTTGTATTGTCACATTTGATAGAAATGGGTTCATCAATGCTTACCTTCATGTCTTGGAGAGTTTTTTTCATCCACATTACTTGTGTGCAACATGCTGCTACTACTATGTATTCTACTTCTGCTGTAGATAGAGAGATAGAAGTTTTCTTCTTACTTAGCCATGCCACCAAAATTTTTCCAAAATAAAATGCACCTCCACTTGTGCTTTTCCTTTCATCCACACAGATGGCCCAATCTGCATTTGTGTATGCTGTCAATGTGAAGCTTCTTCCTTTTGGATACCATAGGCCATAATGTGAAGTTCCTTGAAGATATCTAAATATTCTCTTGATTGCAAGTAAATGCTTTTGTTTTGGTGCTGCTTGATATCTTGCCACAAGTTCTACTGCCAACATGATGTCTTGTCTAGAAGCAGTTAGGTATAGCAGACTTCCTATCATGGATCTGTAAATTTTTTGATCTACATCTATTGATCAATCATTAGCACATAGTTTGCATCTAGTGATCATGGGAGTTGACACAGGTTTGCAGTTTTCCATTTGAAATATTTTCAACATTTCTCTTAAGTATTTTTCTTGCGAAGTTAATATTCCTATGTTATTTTGTTGAATTTGAAGTCCTAAATAGAAGCTGAGCTCCCCAATCATTGACATCTCAAAATCTGATTTCATTTCTTCAGCAAATCATTTTTCTAACTCATCTTTGCTGCTTCCAAACATGATGTCATCTACATACACTACTACAATTAAGAGTTCATTTTCATTAGCCTTTATATACAAATTTTTGTTTACTCCTCCTTTCTTGAACCCTTGTTTTTGCAAGTATTTTTCCAGCGTTCAATACCATGCACGAGGAGCTTGTTTGAGACCATATAAGGCTTTCTTTAATCTACACACATATTCCTGTTTATCTGTTAATGAGAATCCTTCAGGTTGTTCCATGTAGAATTCTTCCTCTAGATCTCCATTCAGGAAGGAAGACTTCACATCCATTTGATATACCTTGAAATCATGATAGCATGCAAAGGCCAAAAACATTCTGATTACTTCCATTCTGGCTACAAGGACAAAGGTTTCATCATAATCAAGACCTTCCATTTGTGAATATGCTCCGCATACAAGTCTGTCTTTATTTCTGATTACCTAACCTTTTTCATTCATATTATTCTTGAATATCCATTTTGTGCCAATGAAATTTTTCCTAGTGGGTCTTGGAATTAACTCCCAGGTATTGTTCTTCTCAATTTGGTCTAGTTCTTCATTCATAGCATTTACCTAGTTTTTGTCTTTGCCGGCTTCTTCGAACTTCTTAGGCTCTATTTGAGATAGTATGGCTAGGTATACTTCTTTTGTCTGTTCAGCGAGATGTCTTCTTCTCTGGACTCCCACACTCTTGTCCTTAATGATTTGATCTGTTGGATGGTTCTTTTGAGTTTAATTCAATATCTTCTATTGTCTTGATATGTTAATCATTGTCTTGGTTCTAAGCTTCATGATCATCTGGAGGATTGGTGTATCTTGTGTTTCTTGTTCTGTTTGGTAGATCTTCATCAAATATTACATCAATGCTTTCCAAAATTTTGTGCAGTCTCTTGTTGTAGCACCTGTAATTCTTACTCTTGGATGCATATCCTAAAAAAATTCCTTCATCAGCTCTTGCATCAAACTCCCCCATTTTTTCATCATTATTTTTTATCAAACACTTGCTTCCAAAGACTCTAAAGTGCTTGATTGATGCTGGTTTAACATGCCATAATTCGTAAGGAGTCTTATCACAATTTGGTCTTAGATGAGCTCTGTTGAGAATGTGAATAGCTATGTGTACTATTTCTGCCCAGTAGGTTTGGGGAATGTTACTTTCTTGCATCATAGCTCTGGAAATTTGTTATACTGACCTATTTTTCCTCTCTGCCACTCCATTTTGTTGAGGTGTACTTGCAATTGTAAACTGTTGTTTTAACCCATGCTCATTGCATAGGTCTGCAAAATCATAATCTATGAATTCACCTCCTTTGTCTGATATGATGCACTTTATCTTGCATCATGTTTGATTTTCTACCAATGCCTTGAATATCTTGAATTTCTCAAGTGCATCAGATTTATATTTGAGAAATGCTACCCACATCATTCTGGAAAAATAATCTATTATCAGCATGAAATAATATTCTCCGCTTGGTGTTTTAGTTGTTGAAGGTCCACACAGGTCCATCTGTACAAGCTAAAGAGGTCGATTTGTAGATAGTATCTCTTTGGTCTTGAAATATATGTGGGTCTTCTTTCCTAGTTGGCAAGATTTAGATATGGTATTTGAAGGCTTATTTATTTCTGGCATATCTTTGACTGCATTCTTCTTGCTCAGACTGATGATGTGGTCAAAGTTTAGGTGTCCCAATATTTTATGCCATAACCACGATTCATCAAGTTTTCTTATGAGGCATGCTTCATTATCTTCTTCCACTCCATAGACATTACTTTCTGTTCTAACACCTTTGACCAAGGTCTTTCCTGTGGTGCTTGATCTTACCTCACAATCGTGGGCTCTGAAGAGGATCTCATAGCCTTTATCACACATTTGACTGACACTTAGTAGATTTCTTTCAGCCCATCCACAAATAGTACATCTTGAGCCTTTCTTCTTCCATTATTCAGACTGATTGAGCCTTTTCCTTTGATTTTCCCTTATTTATCATTGCCGAATGTTACATTTCCAGATTTCTTTTCATCAAAGGTTACAAACTTTCTTTGATATATAGTCATATGCTTTGAGCATCCACTGTCCATATACCATTGGCTTTTCTGATCTGGAGCTATTAGAGCCAGGTCATAATTATTCAACCTCTTTTTCCACTGCAGGCAGCTATTTGTTTGGCACCTTTTCTGAGAATATAGACCACATTATTTGAGAGGACATTTGGAAGACATGTGTCTGATTTTATGGCATACAAAGAATTTGATTATATTTTTAAATGGTTTATGTGTATGAGTGAAATCTCCATTGTTCATAAATCTTCTTGGGGTTTTGAAAATCAGTATTTGTCCATATGTTTTGCACTCCATGGCTTTATGTCCGAACCCCTTTCAATAAAAAAAATACCCAAGGAAACGATTAGTGTACCTGGTGTGGGGTTGTCCTCTCTATTTGTTTGCTTGAGGTAGTATTTTCAATTTCTGCATCTTTTGCTGGTTGAAATCGATTATCTTTGTCTGACAGTATGCAGCAATATGTCCCAGGTTGTGACAGAAAAAACAAGTGAGATTTCTCATAGGAGGAAAGAATTTCCTTCGAGATCTTTCGAACTTGTTCAATTGACCTTCAGAAACAATTGATCTTTTTGCAACTGCTTTCTTCTGCCTCTCATTCTTTTCCTCTTGATGTTGCTTCTTGTTTATGTTTTTTTTGTTAGAGTCGGTATCTTCATCCCTCCGTCAGAGATCAAATTTCTCTTGTTGCATTTCATTTTAGGTGTCTCATTCAGTCCAGTCAGCTGCATTCCATTAGGAGCATGGATCATCTGATGGAAGGGTATTTTCTCTCATATCCCTCATGTCATGTACCTGCTGGTTCGTGTTTGTTTATCGAAATCATTTACAGTCATTTAGAGTCATGTTTGGTCTCTTGGTTAACAAAGAGTCATTTTAGGGTTTTTAGTCTCATTAGGTCTAGGGTTTCGTTAATTTAGTCTTCAGAATGGCTAATAATGTCAGCATGCACATTAGGGAGGCTTGAAATAAGTTTTCATCGCAAAAATTTCATCGTCATAATGCTTGATAATGATTCTTCTTCAAAACTCTATTTTGAAGAAAAATCGTCAATTTCATCCTTTGTAATAAATGTATTGTAATTTTCAAAGTTTTTCATTTGTGAAGTTCTTCAGGCGCAACCCTGGTCACCTTTGCCAAAATCCCATGCCAGCTATCCCTGCAAAGAACATAAAAGAAATTCATCATTCAACTAAAAAATCAATAAGGAAACAAAAACAGAGTTATGTGAAAAGTGCCAAAGTCTGCAACATTAGAAAGTGGGTTTGCTAAAGGAAAAATCAAATTTTTTTTAATATATATAAGATCTTTCCAAATGCCAAACTTCATTTACATGCAAGAGTCATCAAAGAGAAAAGAGAAAATCGTGGAGGAAGCAAAAGCCAAAGTTGGAGGCCGGAATGTGTGTGAAATCCTCTGTCGCGGTGCATTGGGTGAAGGTCGCGGTGCACTGGCTGGTCGCGGCACATAGGGCCACTCACCACTATGCAATTTTGAACTGGCATGATGCACACAGAGAGCGCAGTGCATTGGGCCTCTGTCGTGGCACACAGGGACGAAACACTTGATTTGATGCTTTCTCTCTCAAATTGCAAAACGAATTTGCCTCCTATTTTTCAAGTACGTTTCTAAGACTTTGAAATTTCCATTGATCAGTGTTTGGTGTTGTTTGGAAGAAGGAATATAAGAGTTTGAATGTCCAAACCATAAACCCCATAGTCTTGTTTAAAATTGCTCCTTAGGGCTTTAAAATTGGTGTTTTAAAAATAGTTTTGTGCCAAACATGTTCATTCCTCATTGTTCATCCCTCCCTCTCACTGTTATACTATCGAATACAAGCCCATTTCCCTATCCCTAAATCAGTTAATTTCCTATCTTTATTCCTTTCCCATTTCACTTGTAGAAAATTCCCAAACTTCAAGTTCCCCAAATAGTCAAGTAACTGTCCATTGTTCTTACAATTGTCAAAATTCCAAAAGGAAAATTATCACTTGAAAAGACCCCATTGTCCCCACTGTCCTATTTCTCCCACAGTCCCTTCCCTTTGGCACATATTTGACAGTTGAAAAAAAGCACCGAATTCTCATTCTTCATCTCCTTCAAGCCAACACACACCTTGCATTAACCTTGAGTACCATGGAGGCAGACACTGATACATCATATGAAAGAGATAGTGATTCTACCACTGAGCTTCATGCACTGAGAAGGCCTCGTAAAGGTGGAAAACATGTGAGAGAAGAGCCCACCTCATTGACCCAATTGCAGGCTTGCCCGCTTGCCATAGCATGTTTTTGTGAACATTCATGCCATCAGTATTGTGAGATGATTGCTAGCATTTGTCATCATCAGGAGTTGGCTCATCTGTTTTTATTGCATTTGCATGATGTTCAGGTAACTCTTGCTGGTGTAATTTCACTTTGACACCGGAAACCATCTCTCAAGCAACTGGAATACCGGATGTGGGTGAACAATGGAACAAAAGACAACAGGTGGACAGAGTGCATTATGAACCATACATCAGGCCTAGCTATGTGAGACATCTCAGCAGGGTGTTCCCATTTCGGTTCCTAAAGGAATCCTATGCGCTTCTGATGAAACTCATTATCAGATACTTCAGTTGTGAGGGTCGGTTTTCACGCCTCTATGCCTACCACATCAGATTATTGATGCATTTCACTAGAGTGAGGATGATGAAAATTCCTTATTTCATGTGCCGGAACATCGAGAGAATGACCACTCTTATGCAGAAGAAAACTACCGAGCAGCAGTACAATAGTGTTTATCACTATGCACTCATCAAGATCGTGGTTGTACATCATCTTGGATTGCAAGGAATTTCATGGGAGGATTTCATTTCCCGTGATTTCTTCACAGTTTCTCAGGTTCCTCTGAAGGTTTTTCATGAGCCAGGTGAACCTTCACATCAGCTTGAAGGTCATGAGATAGAGCCTATTGGTGTGCCAGTATATGTCACTTATCAGAGAGGCACCAGAGTATTGTTTGCAGCAGCCCGACGAGTACTATATCCACCTGGGGTGGAAGGGGTCTCGTTGCTGTCATCAGCAGCACAGGTACAGGTACAGGATAGAGGTAAGAGGCTCATGTAGGATGAGGCCCCTTCAGGTGGCTAGGATACTGATTTCATATTGATTGATGGGGATTTGAGCTCTACAAGCTCAAAGTTGAGAGAGATCATTCAGGAGTAGAAGGCGGAGATTGACACCTTGAATGACAAGTTGCAGAGAGCCAAATGGATCATAAACTACCTGGAGCAGTGGAAAAAATAGTTTTAGGATTAGCAGACAATCATGGAGTTGCAAAACATCCATGATAACTGGTAAGCTGTCCGAAGAAGCCAAACTGAGATGACACCCATTGAGCGGGAGATTGAGGCTGATAGAGAGAATTGGCTTGAGAGGGTCAATATTCATCTTGAGAAGCTGTTGGAGAAGGCAAACAAGGAAAATAACATGCTTAGGCACATGAAGAACCACTATTGGGCACGAAATCACGTTTGCAAAGCGAGGATCAAAATCCTGAAGGCAAGGCTAAGGAGGGCACTAAAGCGTCGTAAAAGGCATGATAGACTCCAAATTTTGGTTGAAGCTTCTTTGGCCCAGCATAGTGCTTGATGGTGGGAATTCAGCCCAAATTTCAATAAATTTGGGAAAAATTTTGTCAATTTTGAATTTTTGGGCCTAAACACAGATTTTACTGCCCGACGCGTAGCGCCACTTGGCGCGCGCTTATAATTGGTAGCTCTTCTGGAGGAAAACTTTGCATTTCTGGAATTTTCATTAAAATTTATGCATGCCTATGGATTACCTAATTATTTCATCAAGTTCTGGGTTGCCTAAAGGGTCAAAAACACCCTAAAAATGGCCTTTCTGCCACTTTTTGCACACACAGGAAGAAGTTCTGGGAGATTTGATTTTTGGAGGGGAAAATTGCAACCAAATCCATAAATTCCACTTGTTTTGAAAATTAGAAAGGTAGGGCTTTCCAACGAGCTATCCTAAACTCAATTTGGACTTCGGGAAGGCCCTTAAAATCAACCTCAAATTTGTGCTACGCATAGAGATTTCAGGCGCGGCGCATAGGGAAATTTGGCCTATTTTTCACTCAACAGCTCAGAATTTCGCCTAGTTTTGGCTATTTTGACTTTTTCATGTAGCTCTTGATGTACCTTGATGTAATTTCATGATCATGATGTAATATTGGCACATTTTTACTCGTCTTAATAGATTCATTCACCAAAAAGTGAAATGTAATTGAATGAATCAGTTTCCTATCATATAGAGGCAAGTTGTTTCATTGCCTATTTTCCAGTTCCTAGTTTAGATATGGTTGAAATAGCTCCTAGAATGATGAGCTCGACCCCTAGAGGCATGTGAATGAGTTAGGCTTGTCTATATCATGTAGTTCTTTAGTCATTTTTAGGGTTGGACACCTGGGATTGCTTGGCACTTCATTGTACATTTCATCTCTGGCTTCCAGAAGACACACTGGCTTCCAGAAGACATGCCAGAGAAAATCCAGATCCTGATCCACCTCCAGTGTATGAAAATCCCAATCTGATTTCAAGAATTCTTCATCGATAAAGTCTTGTGATTCCTCTTTTTAAATCTCATTCATGTCCCGCTGTGTTTGAATTCCTTGAAGATCTTGAGTTTGACGAACAATTTGAGTTGTCGTTGTTTGAGACTAAGTCTAAAAGTGATATTGGTTCTACATTCATAAATATAGAGTTTATCAAGTGTCTTGAAATTGAACAGGCTAATATATCCATCGACAATTAAATTTTGAATATTCAAAATTCTATTTTGGCAACAAATATTCCTGAGTTTATAGAATCTGCATCCGAAACTCTTGGGCCATCAATAGTTACTTCTGATTCACATGTTCATACCGAGCCTCCTTTCATTCCTACCATTCCCGTGCAACCATCTATCCTTGGTCAACAATCTGCAATAGTTTCGCCTCCATCCACACCTCATACATCTACTACTCCTACTCCTCCCATATTTCCAAATCCAATTGTAAATCCACCAAGAGCAATGGCTGCCCGATTTGCACCTCTTGTGTTGCCTCAAAACTTAGATGACATGCCCGCTGATTATCAAAGTAAGATTCCATTGTTTGATGGCACTCCTCAAAGTGTTCCTACTCAACAAAATGTTGATAGAATGGCAGATTTCTTTGACCTTCATGAAATTGATGCAGAAAATGTGACCATGATATTATTTGTGCAAAATTTTGGAGGAGAAGTGAGAAAATGGTTTAGAGCTTTGCAGCCTAGGAGTATTGCTAGATTGGCTGAGCTGCAGAGACAATTTTTGGATCGGTGGGAAGTAAAGAAAGATCCTCTTCAGATCATTTCTGAATATACCAAAATCAAGCGCAACGTTGGTGAGTCTGTCCAAGATTAATGTATTAGATTCAATGCGGTTTACAATGCAATTCCTGATGATTTAAGGCCATCTAGGAGGTCATCTTTGCTTAATTTTCTGGATGGTTTTGATCCAAACATGGCCTATCAATTACGAGAAAGAGATCCGGCCACCTTGGAGGACATGCAGAAAATTGCAGTCAGTGTTGAAGCAAATTTGAATGAAAAGAGAGCTAGATTGAGAGCTGAGAAGAAAATCGCAATAAAGGAAGAGGCTTCTACTTCAGATCAAGTACTTCGCAAGGTGGAAAAGATGATTGAAATTTTAACACTTGATAATCTTGAACCACATATCAGAAATCCTAACTTCTGTGGCCAACAGCAACCACAATTCAGGATCAAACAACGAGAGCAGCAAGCACAAGAACCACCAGTAGTACAGCAGCAGGTAAAGACTCCTTTACAACAGAATTTTGTTGGTCCGGAATCAGATGATGAAGATAATGTAATAGGGGAAGAGAATCACTTCTTTACACCTGATGATATGCCAACCCTTATTACCGAAGATGAGGAGTATGCATAAAATTTAGATGTACAAAATGATGAGGATTTTATTTTGGCAAATGAGATGGCTCTTGAAGAAGAGTAAAATGAGTATCAGAGAGGTTATATGAATGCTTTGTCTGCCCAGCAGCGTCAATATTCACTTAGAAACAGAGATGTTCCCATCAATCCAATCCAAAAGAGAAAGGAAGTTTCAGCACCAAAGAATGATGCACCCATTGCACAGAAGAAGGGAAAAGAGATGGTTGATCCCGCTACTAGAAAGCCTCCATCAGCAAATGAAAGATCCAATCAGCTAATTGTATCGAGGGAGAAAGTGGAAAAGAAGGATGTTCCATTCAAAGAGGTAGAAAAAGCTTTAGTTTTTAACTTAGAGAGTGAAATAGCTAAGTTAAAAGTTTCCATTCCTTTGATTGAATTGATGAAAAATAGTAGTTATAAGGGTCAGGTGTCTAAAATTATGAATTTCTATCCAATGTATGATATGGTGAATGTGGAAGATGATAAACCTGAGTTGATATTTGGACCAACATTGGATGGTGAGTCTCTAGATAGTGATGTACCTCCTTTTTATATCAGCCTTAGATTGTACAATTTTGTCCTGCATAATGCCATGTTTTATTCCGGAGCTTCTCATAATCTCATGCTGAGAGCAATCATGGAGAAATTGGGATTGGACATCACTAGAAAATATCATGATCTTTATTCTTTCGATTCTAGCAAAGTAAGATGCATTTGGCTCATCAAAGATTTGGTGGTTAGCTTAGATCATATTCCAACTAAGAATGTTTTGATGGATGTGGTTGTGGTGGATATTCCTCCTAGATTTGGCATGCTTCTTTCTAGATCTTGGGGCGCGAAATTGAAGGGAACATTGTAGCTTGATTTCTCCTCTGCTACCATTCCTGCGTTTGGTCAGATGAGAAGATTATATCAGGAGCAAAAGATGAAGTATATGATCACCAACAAGGAGAAACCGGTAAATCATCCTATTAATTATGTACATACAGATTTATAGTCTTTTGTTTTGTATTCAGATAGTTTCAATGATGTAAATAGTTAGTTAATTGAAGCAGAGGACATTCCAGAAATCATCAAGAATTTTAGAGAGGTTTTGAAGAAAGAGAGACAAGAACTTGAGAGTTACGCTAAGTAATCAGTCTTCTGACAGCAGCAAAAAGTTGATGGACAGCAAGCAGAAATAACAGAGCAAACAGAATTTCAGCACTTGGAAGAAGATGAAGATGGTTTGTGGACCATGGATTTCGATGGTGCAGTAGGAAGTGATGGTGCTGGAATTGGTATTTGGGTATGCAGCCCTTTTTCCACCCCAAACAGGGTACCAAGTAATGTAAGGGTTTGTTCTTATAAATTAGCTTTTGATTGTTCAAATAATGAGGCAGAATACGAAGCTTTGATTGCTGGTCTAAAAATTCTTAGAAATTTGAATGCTAAGAGGACTGCATTCTATGGCGACTCCGAGTTGGTAATTAAGCAAGTGAAAGGTGAATACAAAGCTAAGCATCCTCGAATGGAGGCTTATCTAAATGTTGTTCTTGATATCTTGAAATTGTTTTCAGACTATACTTTGATTTGTGTCCCTCGTATTCAAAATGGTATTGCAGATGCGCTTGCAAAGGCAACAAGTAATTTTAAGATTCCGATGAACTCAAGTAACAAATTTGAAATTCATGTGAAGCATCGTCTGAATGTCCTGGAAAATCAAAGGTATTGGCAAGTATTCCAAAATGATGAAGAGATTGATGAATTTCTGCAAAACAAAGGTAAGTTCAAATATACTTCAATTGATATGGAGCATGATGATGGTGAACCTGATGTGCAAGTAAATCATATGGAAGTTTTGTAGCTGAAAGATAATGTCATTCCTAAAGGCTTGATACCTTTAGAGGAGCTTTTAGATCAAGATGATGTAGCTAAAAACCAACCTTGCATCCTATCGAAAAGGGAGTTGAAGATGTGAACATTGGATCAGCTGAGAATCCAAAGATGGAGAAATTGTCCAAAACGTTGTCCCCAGAGGTAAAAGAAAAATATGTTAGTTTATTGTCTTCTTTTGCTGATTTATTTGCTTGGGAATATTCAAATTTGAAGACGTATTATACCAATATAATTCAGCACACCATTCCAATTAAGCCAAATCAAAAGCCATTCAGGCAGAAATTGAGAAGGATAAATCCAAAGTTATTGCCTTCAATTGAAAAGGAAGTGAAAATATTATACAAGGCAGGTATCATTGTTCCTATAATATTTTCATATTGGATTTCCAATTTGGTGCTCGTACGCAAGAAGACAGGTGAGATTCGTTTTTGCATTGATTTTAGGAATCTGAATAAGTTTCCCTTGAAAGATAATTATCCATTGCCCAAAATGGATCACATACTTCAGCGAGTAGTTGGAGCATCTCGTATGTCGCTACTCGATGGTTATTCCAGGTATAACCAAATTCTGGTCCATGAGGATGATAGAGACAATACAACGTTCACCACTCCATGGGGAACTTTCCATTATGCTAAAATTCCTTTCAGTTTGAAGAATGCTGGTGCCACATTTCAGCAAGCAATGGATATGGCATTTGCAAATGAGAAAGATGTTTTTCTAGTTGTGTATCTTGATGATTTGACAGTCTTTTCCAATTTTGATGAAGATCACCTTTACCATTTGAAGATTGTTTTTTAGCGATGTAGAAAGTATGGTGTGTCACTCAATCCTAAGAAGAGTTTGTTTGCCATGGATGAGGGCAAACTTCTTGGTCATATTATCTCAAAATATGGCATCCGTATTGATCCAGGTCAAGTAGAAGCTATTCAGAAAATTGATCTTCCCTGGAACAAAAAGGAGATTCAATCCTCCAATGGTAAGATGAATTTTTTATGCCTCTTTGTGCCTAATCTTGCTGAACATCTAAGAGAGATTACAAACATGCTTAAGAAATACAGTGTAGTGAAGTGGACCGAGGAGGCGGTAAAGTATTTCAATTTAGTGAAGTTGGTTCTTTCTTGATCTCCGGTTTTGATCAGCCCAAATTATACTCAGGATTTTATTTTGTTTTCATTTGCCTCAGAGCATACAATGGCAACAATATTAATGTGGAAAAGAGATCAGCATGAAAAACCAATTGCTTTTTTCAGCTGTACGATAAGAGATGTAGCCTTGAAATATAACATCATTGAAAAGCAAGCTCTTGCTTTAGTGAAAGCGTTGAAATATTTTCGGGTATATATTCTGCATTCTCATATTCTTGCTTATGTTCCTAATGCTATTGTTAAGGATGTTTTAGTGAAAACATATCCAGAAGGGAGACGAGGCAAATGGATTTCTGCCTTGTTGGAGTACGATGTGGAGATAAAGCCTACAAAGCTTATCAAAGGACAAGGGCTGGCTAAGCTAATGGCTGAATTAAATTTACATGCCTTGGACATCAATCTTATTGTTGCTATGTCCGAGGAGAATTAGAAAAGTTCATCAGTTCAGGTATCAGAAATCTTTGTGCTTTCTCCTTGGTATTCAAACATTGTATATGTGCTTCAAAGTTTGTCACCACCACCCGGCATGGCTAGAAACAAAAGTAGAACTCTAAAATTGAAGGCTGCTAATTTTTGTATTTTGAATAATTCACTTTATTGGAAATATCCTGGTGGTGTTTTGCTGAATTGTTTGGTGGAAGAAGAAGCAAGGTAGGTTATGGAGGATTTTCATAAAGGATATTGTGGGGGTAACCTTTTTTGGAAAACAATGGCCAACAAGATTTTGAGAGCGGGATATTATTGGCCGACACTTTTTGCTGATGTGTATAAGACTATCAAAAGCTGTCATGAATGTCAGATTTTTGAAGGGAGGCAGAAATTGCAGCCTTTGCCTCTTAAGCCCATTGAGGTAAGTGCTCCTTTTCAGCAATGGGGTTTGGATTTCATTGGCGAGATTCATCCTGCTTCTTTAGCTCAGCATAGGTGGATCCTAAAAGCGATAGATTATTTCACGAAATGGATTGAAGCGAATCCTACCAGGCAAGCCACAGATTCGGTAATAATTTTGTTCCTTGAGAATAATATTTTGTCTCATTTTGGTTTCCTGAATAATTTAATCACTGATAACGCAGCAGCTTTCAAATCAAAAAGGATGATTGAGTTTTTTGACAAGTATAATATCATTTTGGGACACTCAACTGCTTATCATCCACAAGGCAATGGATTGGTAGAGTCTTCCAACAAATATTTGGTCAACATCATTAAAAAGTTGTTGGAAATAAACAAGAAAAGTTGGCATAAGAAGTTGGTCAATGCACTTTGGGCAGATCGAGTGAGTCAAAAGAAATCCATTGGTATGTCCCCTTTTGAGCTAGTATATGGAGTTGACACGGTGTTTCCTACCTCTCTCATAGTTCCAGTGGTCAAACTTCTACAGGAAGCTGGAAGTGAAGAAGATCATATGCAAAGAAGAATAAATCAAATGATCCATTTGCAATAGACGAGAGAAGAAGTTTTCCAAAACACATTCAAGCTGCAGGAGAGAATTAAGAAAATCTATGACAGAAAAGCAAAGGCAGAAAAATTCCATTTAGAAGAAGTGGTGCTGAAATGGGATGCAAGAAATGAGGAAAAGGGTAAGCACAGTAAGTTCGAAAATCTCTGGAAAGGACCCTTTAAAATTGTTGCATATCAGGGTGAGAATGCTTTTCTTCTAAAAGAGATGAACGGGGAAGATTGTCTAGGAGGGCCAGTCAATGGTCGGCTGCTCAAGTGGTATCATTTCTGAAATGTTTTCTGCTGTTTACATTGTCACTGTACATACCAGTTTATTTCAGTCTCATTGCAAGTGTGTGCTGTGTTATTTTCTTCAGCTTGGGGCCTGAAGTGAAGGCTATAATTCTGAATATTGATTTTAGCCTTGGTTTGAGTGTGTCGAATCAGGTTTTTTAGTCATTTTGGTTTCAAATTTGAGTTAGTTTGAATCAAATTTTCAATCAATAGAATGAGTCATGATTTGTCAAAGTTATGGACTCCATAGCCCAATGGACGAAGGCACTACCTACTCTCGCAGAAATCTGTAGTTCTTGGCACCTCCCAGGAGCTACCATCCCCATTGGAGCCAATGTTAGAGTTGGTATCTTCATCCCTCCGTAAGAGATCAAATTTCTCTTGTTGCATTTCATTTTAGGTGTCTCATTTAGTCCAGTTAGCCGCATTCCATTAGAAGCGTGGATCATCTGACGGAAGGGTATTTTCTCTCATATCCCTCATGTCATGTACCTGCTGGTTCGTGTTTGTTTATCAAAATAATCCACAGTCATTCACAGTCATGTTTGGTCTCTTGGTTAACAAAGAGTCATTTTAGGGTTTTTAGTCTCATTAGGTCTAGGATTTCGTTAATTTAGTCTTCAGAATGGCTAATAATGTTAGCAGGAACATGAGGGAGGCTTGAAAAAAGTTTTCATCGCAAAAATTTCATCGTCATAATGCTTGATAATGATTCTTCTTCAAAACTCTGTTTTGAAGAAAAATCGTCAATTTCATCCTTTGTAATAAATGTATTGTAATTTTCAAAGTTTTTTAGTTGTGAAGTTCTTCAAGCGCAGCCCTAGTCACCTTTTCCAAAATCCCATGCCAGCTATCCCTACAAAGAACATAAAAGAAATTCATCATTCAGCTAAAAAATCAATAAGGAAACAAAAACAGAGTTATGTGAAAAGTGCCAAAGTCTGCAACATTAGAAAGTGGGTTTGCTAAAGGAAAAATCAAAATTTTTTTAAGATATATAAGATCTTTCCAAATTCCGAACTTCATTTGCACACAAGAGTCATCAAAGAGCAAAGAGAAAATCATGGAGGAAGCAAAAGCCAACGTTGGAGGCCAGACTGTGTGTGAAATCCTCTGTCGTGGCGCATTGGGTGAAGGTCGCGGCACACTGGCTGGTCGCGGCACATAGGGACACTCCCCACTATGCAATTTTGAACTGGCGCGGTGTACACAAAGATCGCAGCACACTGGGCCTCTGTCATAGTGCACAGGGCCGAAACACTTGATTTGATGCTATCTCTCTCAAATTTCAAAACGAATCTACCTCCTATGTTTCAAGCAAGTTTGTAATACTTTGCAATTTCCATTGATCAGTGTTTGGTGTTGTTTGGAAGAAGGAATATAAGAGTTTGAATGTACAAACCATAAACCCTATCATCTTGTTTAAAACTTCTCCTTAGGGCTTTAAAATTGGTGTTTTAAAAATAGTTTTGTGCCAAACTTGTTCATTCCTCATTGTTCATCCCTCCCTATCACTATTATACTATCAAATACAAGCCCATTTCCCTATCCCTAAATCAGTTCATTTCCTATCGTTATTCCTTTCCCATTTCACTTGTACAAAATTCCCAAACCCCAAGTTCCCAAAATAGTCAAGTAAATGTCCATTGTTCCTACAATTGTCAAAATTCCAAAAGGAAAAGTATCACTTGACAATACCCCATTGTCCCCACTGTCCTATTTCTCCCACAGTCCCTTCCCTTTGGCACATATTTGACAGTTGAAACAAAGCACCGAATTCTCATTCTTCATCTCATTCAAGCCAACACACACCTTGAATTACCCTTGAGTACCATGGAGGCATACACTGATACATCATATGAAAGAGATAGTGATTCTACCACTGAGCTTCATGCACCGAGAAGGCCTCGTAAAGGTGGCAAACATGTGAGAGAAGAGCCCACCTCATTGACCCAATTGCAAGCTTGCCCACTTGCCATGGCATGTTTTGGTGAGCAGTCATGCTATCAGTATTGTGAGATGATTGCTAGGATTCGTCATCATTAGGAGTTGGCTGGTCTGTTTGTATTGCATTTGCATGATGGTCAGGTAACTCTTGTTGGTGTAAATTTCACTTTGACACTGGAAACCATCTCTCAAGCAACTGGAATACCGGATGTGGGTGAATAGTGGAACAAAAGACAACAGGTGGATAGAGTGCATTATGAACCATACATCAGGCTTAGCTATGTGAGACAGCCTAGCAGGGTGTTCCCATTCCGTTTCCTAAAGGAATCCTATGCGCCTCTGATGAAACTCATTATCAGATACTTCAGTTGTGAGGGTCGGTTTTCACGTCTCTTTGCCTACCACATTAGATTATTGATGAATTTCACTAGAGTGAGGATGATGAACATTCCTTATTTCATGTACTGGAACATTGAGAGAATGACCACTCTTGTGCAGAATAAAAATCCCAAGCAGCAGTACAACAGTATTTATCACTATGCACTCGTCAAGATCGTGGTTGTACATCATCTTGGATTGCAAGGCATTTCATGGGAGGATTTCATTTCCTGTGATTTCTTCACAGTTCCTCAGGTTCTTCTGGAGGTTTTTCATGAGCTAGGTGAACCTTCACAACAGCCTGAAGGTCATGAGACAAATCCTATCGGTGTGCCAGTATATGTCACTTATCAGAGAGGCACTAGAGTATTGTTTGCAGTAGCCCGAGGAGTACTGTCTCCACTCAGGGTGGAAGGGGTCTCGTTGCCATCATCAGCAGCACAGGTAAAGGTACAGGATAGAGGTAAGAGGCTCATGTACGATGAGGGCCCTTCAGGAGGCCAGGATACTGATTTCATATTGATTGATGAGGATTTGAGCTCTCCAAGCTCAAAGTTGAGAGAGATCATTCTGGAGCAGAAGGCAGAGATTGAAACCTTGACCGACAAGTTGCAAAGAGCCCAATGGATCATAAAATACCTAGAGTAGTGGAACAAATAGTTGGAGGATCAGCAGACAATCATGGAGTTGCAAAACATCCATGAGAACCGGCAAGCTGCCCAAAGAAGCCAAACCGAGATGACACCCATTGAGCGGGAGATTGAGGCTGATAGGGAGACTTGGCTTGAGAGGGTCAATATTCATCTTGAGAATCTATTAGAGAAGGCGAGCAAGGAAAATAACATGCTCAGGCACATGAAGAACCACTATTGGGCACGAAATCACGTTTACAAAGCGAGGATCAAAATCCTAAAGGCGAGGCTAAGGAGGGCACTAAAGCGTCATAAAAGGCATGATAGACTCCAAATTTTGGCTGAAGCTTATTTGGCCCAACATAGTGCTTGATGGTGGAAATTCAGCCCAAATTTCAAGAAATTTGGGAAAAATTTTGTCAATTTTGAATTTTTGGGGCTAAACACAGATTTTCCTGCCCAACGCGTAGCGCCACTTGGCGCGTGCTTATAATTGGCAGCTCTTCTGGAGGAAAAATTTGCATTTCTATATTTTTCATCAAAATTTATGCATTCCTATGGATTACGTAAGGATTTCATCAAATTATGGGTTGCCTAAAGGGTCAAAAACACCCTAAAAATGGCCTTTCTGCCACTTTTTGCACACATAGGAAGCAGTGTTGGAAAATTTGATTTTTGGAGAGGAAAATTGTAGCCAAATCTAGGAATACCACTTGGGTTGGAAAGAATACATGAAGGGCTTTCCAACGAGCTATCCTGCACTCAATTTGGACTTCAGGAAGGCCCTAAAAATCAGCCTCAAACTTGTGCTACGCATAGAGATTTTAGGCGCGACGCATAAGGAAATTTGGCCTATTTTTCACTCAGCAGCTCAGAATTTCGCCTAGTTTTGGCTAGTTTGACTTTTTCATGTTAATATTTATGTAACTTGATTTAATTTCATGACAATTATGTAATATTGGCACATTTTTACTCATCTTAGTAGATTCATTCACCAAAAAGTGAAATGTAAGTGAATGAATCAGTTTCCTATCATATAGAGGCAAGTTGTTTCATTGCCTATTTTCCAGTTCCTAGTTTAGATATGGTTGAAAAAATTCCTAGAATGATGAGATTGACCCATAGAGGCATGGGAATGAGTTAGGCTTGTCTATATCATTCAGTTCTTCAGTCATTTTCAGGGTTGGACACTTGGGATTGCTTGGCACTTCATTGTACATTTCATCTCTGCAATTTTGGCAAAGGAATAGACCAAGGTTGGCAACACTCTTTGGGATCCATGTGGCTCTGTGTTTTGATGGTGTTTTTCTCTATGTAATTGTAAGTTCACTGATTTTTATGTGTATGATTTCCCTCGTCCTTTCTTCTTAAATTAAACAAACAAGTTATAAAGGTGGAATTCATTAGATTGCTTTACTCTGCCTTCAGTTTTGTTTAATTTTCCATGTTTTCATCTGTTTGAAGAGGATTCTTGAAAGCCTCTTGCTCTCTTCATCTCCTCATCGGTCTTAACTATCCATTCATTCAATCCAAAGAAGAAAAAAAATTTCCTTCCTTGCCCCATTCAAAACTCTGCAAAAACTAGGCCTCATCCCCGAACCCAAAACTACCTTTCCCTTTGATCCAACAAAACCCCCAAGATCAAAATAAAATCCTTTCACCTATATACCTAGCCTAAAATTAGCATTTATTTCAAGTCATCTCAAGCCCCTTCGATTATTTTTATTGAGATTGACCCAGAGAGAGCCCTCTCCTGTTCTGGTAGGGCTACCTACCAGGCTGAGTGTGGTTTGATGTTACCCTAAACTCTGCCTTATTTCAGCCTGAGGTAGATTTAGGCAATAACATGTTTTATCACACATCAAGTTCTTGCTGGATTATGCTTATGTGGTTCCTTTCTGAGTTGTTTCATTATCCTTTACACCTTTTACAAAAATGATATTCTTGTTATCTTCTACCTTGGACTTACTGGTTTCTCCTTCATATCCTATCCCGACCTTTATGAGAGGAGACCTTTGAGCATTTAGAATCATGTCCAACTGTTCAGTGCTTGTCATTCGAGGAGTGTTCATTGACAATTCCCTTTGGGTGTTTTCTAGTTTCTTTCTCAACCATACCACTTCTTCCAATTTCTCTTGCTCATGATGTTTATATTTAATTTTCTTTAGCAGAATTTCTTCCACCTTCTTAGCTTCTTCAATTTCTACTTTCAATTGAATGAGGTTTTCTGAATTTGGTACCTCTTTTACACATTTGAGGAGAATGTATTTCTATTTTCTGCACTTGATTTTAAGTTTTTCTATTTCCTCTAGGGAAATTCTTAGCTCCCCCTCAAGATCTACCTCACCTTCTTCCTCATCTTCTAGAAGGAATCCTTCAGACTCTTCCTTGGACATCAACACAAATTCAGAGATTCCTTCTTCATTTGAGGATTCATCTGAGTTTTCAGATGCACTACTATCTTGCTGAGCATAAAATGATCTTCTATTGAATCTCTTCCCTTTCTGCCAGTTATTTGTTTTGGCTTTCTCTATCTATTGAGTCTGATTCTTTGTTTTCTTAAGAGGACACTTAGATTCATAGTGCCCAACTCTTCCACAGTTAAAGCATTTAAATGGAATTTTACCTTTGTACTTACCTGAGCCTCTATCCAATATTGTAACAAATTCGGCCTCTTCTTCATCAGAGCAGGAGAATGTATCTTATTTTTCTTCTTTGATCTTCTCTGTCTTAAAGGTTTCCTCCCTCACATTTGACTTCCTTTGTGGAAGTCTCATCTCATAGGCTGTTAAGTTTCCAAGTAATTTGTTCATGGTCAATGTTTCCCAATCAGTTGTTTCTTCTATGACAGAAACCTTGTGGTTAAACCTGGATGGTAAACATCTCAATATATTTTGTACAATTACACATTCTCTAATGGTTTCTCCTAGAATTTTCATGTTATTTACAATTTCTGTAACCCTTAAGAAGAAGCTGGAAACATCTTCATTCATTTTAATATTTTCAAACTGGGCTCTATAGACTTGCAGCTTGGTAGCCTTCCCCTTTTTATCTCCCTAATGGATACTTTCTAATGTATCCCATATTTCTTTGGCAATCTTGTTGTGCATTACTTTGATAAATTATACCTCACATGGACCACTTAAGAGAGCATTCATGGCTTTAGCATTAGTTATAAAATCTTGTTTGGCTTCTTTCTCTATGTGAGACTCCTTTGGTGCATATCCCAAATCCATAGCAGCCCAAACTTCTATTCCTAGAGACATTATGTATGTCCTCATTCTTATTTCCCAGAAGGCATAGTTTGTGCTAGTAAACATAGGGGCTTTATTTGTTGAGCATCTTTCTAGACTAGTTATCTTGGGGACAAAGGATCTCCTTCTAGTTGTTAAATTGATACAAAAGGAACCTGTCTTTGATACCAATTGTGGAAACCTTGGTTAAACTGAGAGGGGGGGTGAATCAGTTTAAAGCAGTCATGGTCTTGCAAAACTTTCTTTTACACTTATTTACATCTTCATTTCATGATCAACTTAATATAAAATGGAACAAGAAACTTAATAAGTGAGCAGTAGGTATTAAGTAGATTAAATACAGAATATCAACATATAATCATCATGCACATAGACAACAGATATAAGTGGAAACCAATAAGGGAGAAAACCACATCTTATTATTGTTGTGATGCAAAGGCAAGCTCCAACTCCATCTCACCACTGAATTTTTGTAGGCTCCAACCTACAGGAGGCTACTACCTCAATTATGCAAGCTAAAACTTGCAAGGAAGCTCCAACTCCCATCTATTTTCTGCAGGCTACAACCTATAGGAGGCTCCTACCTCAGCCAGCTACAAATGGACATCTATCAAGCTACAACTTGATATGGAACCACCAAATTCCTCACTGCACATTAAAATAATATGCTGATTTACCTAGATATTAGCTCTGTTTTCCTCCCTCTTTACTGCAGTCCTTCTAGCCTTCAAATTTTCTTTATATCATCTCTGGATCTTCACAACTCCTCTTTCTGCTCCTTCTTCTTCTTACACTCTCTGACCTCTTTCTCCATTCTCTCTCTATCTCCTTATGCATATGCTTGTAACATTATTTATAGAGATCTCTTCATAACTGTTTTCATTCCACAAGGAATTTGAAATGAACAGGTATGACTCTTTTCCTTCCCCCTTCTCATTTTCTTATCCACCACATTCAGAATGATATAACAGAATGTATATATTTTTGTATTACAGTGAAGTTTTTCTTTGCCTATGGAGACTTGCCTTTGAATCAACTACAATAAAAATAATTAAATCATTTACATTTACAGATACAATAATACATTTCACTCAGCCCTTTCAGCTCTTGGTTCGCCATATATTTGTCTTTTCTGCTACTGTCACTGTCTTTTCAGTTTCTGCTGTTATATTATAGCTCTCCTAAATAACTACTCATTTTGTTCGACTTCACCCATTCTATTGCGTTTCTAACAGTGTCATCATATATCATTTTTCCCGACCATGCCTCTTTTTCTCGTGCCCACAACGTTCAACCTTCACCGCACTTCTAAACATCTGGTTCTACCTTTTTCTTTGTGTCGGATCCTTACCCGAGCCTTTCTTCCTGCGTTCATACTTTCCTTTTTGTTTTACGTTATAATCCTCCTTTTGCTCTCCGAAACGATTTAAAAAGGAAAATCCACATACTCCTGGACTTGAAATGCTTTAGGCTTCGGCTTTGATCTTTATCACACTTCAGCGTTTCAAGTGTTCTTTTCTATATGGCTCCTTTTCTTTCCGATGCAATCTACAAAGGGAAATCACATACACCCGGACTTGAAATATCTTAAATAATGGTTATGAGATGCATCACATCCGACTCCTTTATCACACTTTGTCATGAGCTTGCAATGAGTGATATGCGATCAGATCCCACTTGACTTTATCACTACTTCACATCGCAACTCACATGACTTCTAAGATTGTGCAATATCTCTCCTGAGCTTTGTGATATGTGATATGTGATGAACTTCGCATCACCTCCATCACATCGCATTCATCGATCACATCATAGGTTCTATAACTTATGAATTCTTATCACATAAGCATCGCCGATGTGCGATATTGCATTGTGCCGCCACGTGTCCCTTCGCATCGGCACATTGCATCTCTTCTATCCATCGCATCGCAACTTTTCTCTTACGATATTCACCCCTCCGATCTTGTGATTTGTGATATGCGGGCTAGGTCCACGTCATCTCCATGTCATCATTCCATGTCACCTTGCCACGTCATCGCCACATCACTACCACGTCATCTTGCCACATCATCTTGATTTATTTGTGATTTGTGGGGTCAGGTCCACATCAGCTACCACGTCACTTGCCACATCATCCCCACGTCATCACATCGCACTACGCATTTTCTGTGACCATTGTGTTTGTGCAATTTTTATCTTGCCCCGATTGCAATATGAAATCACATCGCATAGCATCCATTGCATTGCATCTCATCCATTTGTTTACGCTGTCCCGCTCTGTGACACTGGTCCCACACCTTTTATCATTCTGCTCTTTATATACTGTTTTATTTAAAAAACATCATGTCAACAAAATGTATTGGGCCCACAATATGTATGGCACTGGACCTCAAAAGGCGCTCGAATTATTAAATTAAAGTCACGGTACTGCGGAGGCACTCCTCGATACGAAAAGATCATCAGGCTTGTGCTACCACAGTGAATGAAAGTCGTCGATATGCGGTCAACGCCTGATGGGAAGGTCAATTGTGGAGCGACCCCCTTGGTTTAACCATCGAGCTATTTGTGCCCCCATGGTACTAATGATCTCGGATCAACGTTAACCGTGCTCATACACTGCGCATGAGGTTTAGCCTTTGCTGCTGCCTCCGCTGGTCCCACAGCATATCCAACTTACCTTTCCGCTTTTCATCAAATCCAACGGTTAATGATTCATCGCACTCCACAACCGATTTATGCATATATCCAATGGATATCGCATTCCACGATGCATAACATTTAACGTGCCTTTTTAGCACCCTCGGGTCAACACCTTTGTTAACCCCTACGCAACTTCGGGTGCAAACACTGTCGGATCTTAATTGTTGATGATCGAATGGCTATCGTGTTCAATTAACTCCGGTGACTTATCGCTCAAAAGTCATGTGAAACTGGTGTTTTCATGCCATGATGTTTCACAGTCTTATTTGATCACATTCAATTTCAATAAAACCACTTACCACTCGAAGGCTACGTGAAAACCATATGTTGTTTTCTGAAACTCCCTTCACTGTTCACTGTGATGCTACTCACGGTTTCGCAGCACCATTGACTCCTAATTCCACATCTAATTTCTTTCGTTGCACCTTCTCCATAGACTCGTTCAAACAAACCATCGATTCATTTCACTGCACTATGACTTCTCCTTTACTCCATCATTCTGCTTTCACGATATCAGCCAGTCTTCAAACCCTCTCTGGCATTCATTCCATGCATGGTTTAACCTCTATATTTAATTTATGTGGTTCTTATCCGTCATTTTCCATTACAATAAAAACCCCAAATGGGTAGCTACAACTCACTGGTACATTAAACCTTGTGTGACATCTCTGTAACAATTCCATCTGAATCTGATCTGCTCCCTTGTCTTTGTTGGGAAAAATACTGAGAGGGGGGGGGTGAATCAGTATTTACTGCATAATCAAATCTTTTTACTTTTTCATTCCTTAAAACCCATACACTAATTTCCTTCAGTAAAATAGCGTATATACGCGGATCCCCTTTATGAAACTCGCGTATACACAAAGATCTAGATGTGTCATTAAATCTTCACTTAAACCATTCCATCATTTATTCATCAGATATTCAATAAGCAGTAAACTTGTGCAGTAAGAACAGAATAAACCATCACATAAAGCATCACACATGAACACCAGTATTTTTAGGTGGAAACCCAAGTCGGGAGAAAACCACCGTTGCAGTTGCTCAGCCTTCAATATTTTATTATAGAGAAAACATCTTACAACATATGTGCTGGCGCAGACTTCACCATCACGTAGGCACCCACCTGCGCTCGTTTACCAGCCTCTCCTGGAAGGGAGCTCCAACCCCCTGACTCGTTTACCAGCCTCTCCTAGAAGGGAGCTACGACCCCCCGATCTCGTTTACCAGCCTCTCCTGAAAGGGAGCTACGACCCCCTGACTGAAGGCTACAACCCTCAGCACCACCTTGGACCACGTTTCATCAATTTTCACACTGGATCCAACAACTTCAATAGAACACAACTTGTAGGCCACGATTCATCATATTTTCAGACTAGACCCTTTTCATTCTTTCAAGCTCAACCATACAACCAAACTGATAGAGGCAACTCAGATTAGTAGAATACAGATAGCAGCAACATAACAGATTAGATCAGAAATTTCTTACCACAGACTTCAGCAGACCCTAGTTTTCATACGCGCTTTCCTTTCACTGATGTCGCGTATATATGCGCTTCCGTCCTCACAAACTCACGTATACCTCTGTACAAATTACAAAGCCAATTTCATTGCGCATACGCGCTTTTTCTTCAGCGAAGCCGCGTATATACGCGCTTCCTCTGCGGCTAAGTAGCGTATAGATCTTCAATCATTATAAAGCAGCATACTTCTTCAGATCAGCAATTCTGATCAGATTTACCCTTTTAATTCAGACAGATGTTCGCCTCAATTCAGATCTAAGCCTTCCATAAGCAGATCTAGTAGATATAAGTACATTTCAGATCTAGATCCCCTTCTTCATCATTGGTGCATCATACATTCAGATTTATCATTCAAGTGTAACCCTTTCCATTCAGATATACTTTAGAGAGAAGTATTCATTCAAGCTCAGACATTTTGCACCCACACTCATGATTTGCACAATGAATTTCTTCTCCTTATATAGGTTTACCCTTTTCAAAACCATGAGCCCCTTTTTCAATACCATGAGCCCAAAACCACATTACATCCAATGGTATTCCTGGACGGGGTCAATTAGGCGGAACATTACCCAATACAATGGGTCAATACCATGGTGATTACCCCTGGTTTTGCACTTTTAGAGCGCTTTTGCCCATACGCGACTTGGAACGTTCTTTTCCGCGTGCATACGCGACTTCCCTTAGACAGATCCGCGTATACCTAGAGACATACTCTTTTTCATCAAGATTGAGCACATGCTAACTTCTTTTCTTCACTGCCTTCTGTACACACTGTAGATACATCATATTTAGCTCATCAAGAACATATTCTAGCAAGCACAACTTCATCAAGTGGATTGTCATCATCTTCATCAAGTGGGTTGCCTTTCAAGGACAACTCTTAGCATCATATCACATCATATTTACATCGTTTACCAAGTCCATCAAGTCAAGAATAACTTCATTAGGTGTATTGCCATCAAGGACAACACATGTCAACAATCTCATGTCTTCATCTTCATTCAGTGGGTTGCCATCAAGGACAACACTCTGCATCATATTGCCAACAATCTCCCCCTTTGGACTTGATGGCAACCACGATGGTGTTTGGTTACCACAATAGATAGGTACATTAAGAATACAATGACACCATGTCACTCTCTCCATTTTTGACACCATTCTTTCTCTTCATTCAAACACCATGTCACTCTCCCCCTTTGACATCAAGGGCAAAGGGCAGATCAAAAACCAACATACTCTCCCCCTTTTCTCCTCATGTGGAAGAAGCGTTCTGCAGATCTGATATGTACTGAAGTCACCAAACTCCCCCTGAGTTGATACTGAATTTTCAAACATATTTTCCAATGAAGTACATGACTCTATGAAGTTCCTATCATCAATGACTCACATTTACATCACATATCCAACCAAGTGGATTTACATATGAGACTCAAATACCCAACCAAGTGGGTTTACACATGTGACTCAGCTACTCAACCAAGAGATTTTACAACATTTGACAAGTCCTTACATGACTGAATATTACAATATTTACATCATGGGTCTCAACATGGCCTTTTCATCAAATTACATATATGACATTAATACCAACACCAAAAAGTCCTCAAGAATGAGAACATATTTCAGAACAATCATAATGCCAACAATGCATTATACTCAGCAACGCTAATGCTCCCCTTGAATCTGTGCATCCAAGCATTCTTTTTGTAAGACTAAGGCTCCCCCTTAGTTTGTGCATCCTGAACACTTTCATCAACAAATCATCAAGGCATCTTCATTAAATCATTAGAAAAAGAATTATGAGAACTGGAACACCACCAAAGTTACCAAACAGTATCCGAGATACCAAACAGCACTGCAGCTGTGCTGAAGAGAGCTGACTTCCAACCAAAAATTGTCAGCAATTAGACATACGCGGTTTTCTTTGCAGGAACTAGTTTATATACGCGACCGTGTTTCAGGAAACCCGCGTATCCCAAGCCATCTTCTAAATTTATGTAGATTTGTTCTTTTGAATGGCAGAGAATACTCCCAGCTTCTGTCTTAGATACTCGAACGCTTCCCTGGGCAGAGGTTTGGTAAAAATATCAGCAACTTGTTCTTTGGAGGGAACATACTCCAACTTCACCTTTTGTTCAAGCACTTGTTCACGTAAGAAGTGATACTTGATGGGAATGTGCTTGGTCTTCGAATGAATAACAGGATTCTTTGAAATACTGATGGCACTTGTATTGTCGCACATAATGGGGACAGGTGGTGTACACTTGATTTGAAAATATTGTAAGGTTTGCATCATCCAAAGGATTTGAGTGCAACAAGATGCGGCAGCCACATATTCTGCTTCTGCTGTAGATAAGGCAATAGAATTTTGCTTCTTGCTGAACCAAGATACTAACCGGGGTCCCATATAGAATGCACCACCACTAGTGCTTTTCCGATCATCAACACTTCCAGCCCAATCTGCATCAGTGTAAGCATGAAGATTAAGATCAACATTCTTTGGATACCATAGACCAAAGTCTTGAGTTCCTTGTAGATATTTGAAAATTCTTTTCACAGCCTGAAGGTGAGACTCTTTTGGATTGGCTTGGAATCGTCCAACAATCCCAACTGCATGCATAATGTCTGGTCTAGTCCCAGTGAGATAAAGTAGACTTCTTATCATTGATCTGTAATCTGGTTGATTCACCGTGGGAGAATCATCATGAGAACTGAGATTGCATCCGGTTATCATTGGAGTACTTACAGGTTTTCAATCTTCCATGCCATACTTCTTCAGAATTTGCTTAAGATATTTAGCTTGTGATAGGAATATACCATCTGTAGATTGATGCACTTGCAAGCCAAGAAAGAATGTTAGTTCCCCAAGTAAAGACATTTCAAATTCTTGCTGCATGACTGAAGCAAATTTCTAACTCATAGATTCTTCGTTACTCCCAAAAATGATATCATCAACATATACAACCACAATCAATAGCTTATCATTTTCAACTTTTGTGTATAAGTTGCTATCAGCAGACCCCTTTGAAAATCCTTGTTGATGAAGATATTTGTCAAGACGATAGTACCAAGCCCTTGGAGCTTGTTTGAGACCATATAGAGCCTTTTTAAGTCTATAAACAAGATCTGCATCATTTCCCAAAATGAATCCTTCCGGTTGTTCTATATATACTTCTTCTTCTAGATCACCATTAAGAAAAGCAGATTTAACATCCATTTGATAAACTTTGATTTGTTGATAACTTGAAAAAGCAAGAAACATTCTTATGGCTTCAAGTCTAGCTACAGGAGCAAAATTTTATTCAAAGTCTATACCTTCTTGTTGAGTATATCCTTTGCAAACCAATCTAGCTTTGTTTCTTACAACATCCCCATTCTCATTTAGCTTGTTCTTGAAAATCCATTTAGTTCCAATGACATTTTTATCATGTGGTCTTGGTACCAATTCCCAAGTGTCATTATTTTCAATTTGATCAAGTTCTTCATTCATGGCTTGCCTCCAACATTCATCTTTGCTTGCTTGATTGACATTGGGTGGTTCAATTGTGGATATGAGTGCCAACTGATTAGAAGATCCCACAAGAGTTCTCCTTGTTCGTACCCCAGATTCCTTGTCACCCAAAATTTGAGATTCAGGATGATTCTTTTGAACATATCTAGATGGAGCTTTTTCAGATAGATCATCTTCAGGTTCTTCATTGGATCCACTGTATATATCATTGCTATCTGATGTAGAAGGCCATATGTTGCTATCATCTTCTTTTGTTGTTTGTTTTTCTTCTTTAGAAGCTGTAGGAGACTCATCAATAACAACATCAATACATTCAACAACCTTTCGAAGCCTTTTATTGTAACATGTGAATGTTTTGCTTGACGATGAGTAACCAAGAAATATCCCTTCATCTGATCTAGGTTCAAACTTGCCAAGATTTTCATCATTATTTTTTATAAAGCATTTAGTTCCAAAAACCTTAAAATGCCTCACAGTGGGAGAATTGCCATACCAGAGTTCATATGGAGTTTTGTCACTGTTTACCCGAACATGAGCCTTATTGAGAATGTTAACTGATGTATGTGCTGCTTCACTCCAGAACATGCCAGGAACATCAGAATCAACAATCATAGCTCTAGCCATTTGAACAATTGTTCTATTCATTCTTTCTGCTACACCATTTTGTTGTGGAGTGCCTGCTACAGAGAACTGTCTTTTAATGCCATGTTGTTCACAAAATTCAAAGAATTCATATGATGAATATTCTCCTCCTCGATCAGATCTAAGACACTTGATTTTTAGATCTAATTCATTTTCTTCCAATGCTTTGAAGCTCTGGAATTTTTCAAGTGCTTGATCTTTGTGTTTAATGAACCCGATCCAACACATTCTAGAGTAGTCATCAATAAATAAGATATAGTATTCTTAACCTCGTAATGACTTTTTCCTCATAGGTCCACAGATATCAGTATGAATGAGTTCAAGAGGCTTACTTGATGATCCTTCTTTGGCATTAAATCGTACTCTAGTCTGCTTACCAAATTGACAAGATTTGCATATGGTACTTTCCGGAAGATTGACCTTGGGAAGATCACGAACAGCTTGAAGTCTGCTTGCTTTGTTGATTTGAGAGAAACTCAGATGCCCCAGCCTTCTATGCCATAGCCAATTTTCTAAAGACTTTCTTAAGTAACATTGATCTATGCCGTTTAGTACATACAGGTTGCTTGGATTTCTTTTTCCTTTTATAATGATTATCCCTGTATCAAGATCACGAACCACACATTCTTTGGAACTGAAGACCACTTCTGCTCCTTGATCACACATTTGACTAACACTTAACAGGTTATGCCTTAATCCATCCACATACATGACATCTTTAGCCTTTACTTTTTCTTTTAGAAATACTGACCCTTTTCCTTTAATTACAGCAGGAGTATCATTTCCAAAAGTAACTTTCTTTTCCTTTTCTAGAGCATTATTAGTATGAAGTTTGCTTTTGTCACCTGTCATGTGTCTTGAGCACCCACTATCGATGTACCATTGATTTTCTTCACCTTCTGCAAATAATGCTATCCCACAATTTTCAACTGGCGGTTCTTTCTTTTTCCACACTTTAGAGCTTGAGGGAACATGTTCTTTTGGCTGGATCTTGTTCCTGCATTCAGATTCTTCATGGCCAAAGTTATTACAATAAGTACATTCAACTTCACTCTGAAGAGGAGAAAAATTGTTATAGGTATTCTTCTTTGGTTCAGTATCCAACCTTTTCTTTCTTGCTTCTCTTGTCATGATGGTTTTATATGCAACACATTGAATAGCTTTATGACCAAAATTGTGACAAGTGAAACATTGCCCATTGAAGTAGAAATTTATGCGATCATGGAATCTTCTATTTGAATTTACTTGTTGGTTGAAGTGTCTTTGAAAGCTATCTCTGTTAGTGTTCCTTGAATTGAGATGGTCCTGCTTTCCCTGTAGAGATCCTTTATTCCCTTGCTGAGTGGCTGAATGATGGAAACCACCTGTAACTGCTTTTAGATAGTTTGGTGTTGAAGTTTGAGAAGATTCTCCGGTATATCCAAGATCTGTCTTTATAAGAGGAGAACGTTGTACCTTGATGATTTCATCTAAGGTTTCAGATCCTTTAGCAAATCTAAGATTCAAGGTTTTTTCTTTCTCAACTTATTTTCTTTGACTTACCACTTCACATTCTAGTTTTTCAATATGTTTCTTTGCTTCTTCAAGCTGCTTTTCAATGGTCTCTCTGATTATCTTTTGTTATTCTAAGAGAATTTTGTAATCTTCTAAGCGTATTTTGAGTTGATTATTTTCTTCAAGAAAATCGTTTTCCTCTAGAGCATCCATAAAATTATCCTTTTCTTCTTTTTGTTCAAATTCCATGAGAAGTCTAAGATCTTCTTCGCATTCTTCCTCACTATTAGATGACCCATCACTATCTTCATTAGTATAGTAACTTTTCTTATTCTTAGAGCTAGATCAGTTCTTATTCCTTCTTACTACTTCTTTTCCTTTATAAGGACATTTTGCAGCATAATGACCAAATTTTCCACACTCAAAACATTTGAAGGGAAGCTTACCTTTGAATCTTCCAGTACCTAGTTGGAGCTTTCTCACGAAATTTGCTTCTTCTTCATCGGATATATAGCCGGATTCTTTGACAACTTCCTTTTCCTTTCCTTTTGTAGATGCCTTAAAAGCAGCTTCTCTTACTTGAGAAGGACCTCCTTGTCTCATTTCAAAAGCAGTCAGAGTACCATGTAATTGAACAATAGTAAGCGTTTGCAGATCTTGCCTTTCTTCAATAGTTGAAACTTTAGAGTCAAATTTTGAAGTCAATGATCTTAAGACCTTTTCCACCAGAGTAGTATCAGTTATGGTTTCACCCAAATTTCTCATTCGATTTACAATATCATCCAGACGAAGAAAGAAACTGGCAACACTCTCATCACTATGCATCTTCAAATTTTCATATTCAATTCTAAGAGTTTGGAGTTTTGCACTTTTTACCTTTATGTCTCCTTCATAGCTTAGAATGATTTTGTCCCATATTTCTTTTGCTGAATGTAGCTGCATCACTTTAGCAAATTCTGATTCAGACATGCTTCCCAATAAGACATTCACTGCTTTGGCATTGGTTTCATATTTCTTACTTTCTGCTGCATCGGTAGGAATACTTGTCGGGTATTGATAACCTTCTTCCACGATTGCCCATACATCTGCACCAAGACTTTGCAGATATGCTTTTGTACGTACCTTCCAGAATATCAGATTGCTTCCATTGAATAGAGGTGGCTTTATAGACATTACTCCTTCTTGACTTCCCATTGCGACGGATCTCCTTCAAGTGATCAAGCTTCTGCAGAAGGACCACCCTCTGATACCAATTGTTGGGAAAAATACTGAGAGGGGGGGGTGAATCAGTATTTACTGCATAATCAAATCTTTTTACTTTTTCATTCCTTAAAACCCATACGCTACTTTCCTTCAGTAAACTAGCGTATATACACGGATCCCCTTTATGAAACTAGCGTATACACAGAGATCTAGATATGTCATTAAATCTTCACTTCTATTATTCCATCATTCATTCATCAGATGTTTAATAAATAGTAAACATGTGCAGTAAGAACAGAATAAACCATCACACAAAGCATCACACATGAACACCGGGATTTTTAGGTGGAAACCCAAATCGGGAGAAAACCACCGCTGCAGTTGCTCAGCCTTCAATATTTTATTATAGAGAAAACATCTTACAACATATGTGTTGGCGCAGACTTGACCAGCACGCAGGCACCCACCTGCGCTCGTTTACCAGCCTCTCCTGGAAGGGAGCTACGACCCCCTGACTCGTTTACCAGCCTCACCTGGAAGGGAGCTACAACCCCCCGATCTCGTTTACCGGCCTCACCTGGAAGGGAGCTACAACCCCCTGACTGAAGGCTACAACCCTCAGCACCACCTTGGACCACGTTTCATCAATTTTCACACTGGATCCAACAACTTCAATAGAACACAACTTGCAGGCCACGTTTCATCATATTTTCAGACTAGACCCTTTTCATCCTTTCAAGCTCAACCATACAACCAAACTGATACAGGCAACTCAGAACAGTAGAATACAGATAGCAGCAACACAGCAGATTAGATCAGACATTTCTTACCACAGACTTCAGCAAACCCTAGTTTTCATACGCGCTTTTCTTTCACTGATGTCGCGTATATACGCGCTTCCGTCCACACAAACTCGCGTATACCTCTGTACAAATTACAAAGCCAATTTCATTGCGCATACGCGCTTTTTCTTCAGCGAAGCCGCGTATATACGCGCTTCCTCTGCGGCTAAGTAGCGTATAGATCTTCAATCATTATAAAGCAGCATACTTCTTCAGATCAGCAATTCTGTTCAGATTTACCCTTTTACTTCAGACAGATGTTCGCCTTAATTCAGATCTAAGCCTTCCATAAGCAGATCTAGTAGATACAAGTACATTTCAGATCTAGATCCCCTTCTTCATCATTGGTGCATCATACATTCAGATTTATCATTCAAGTGTAACCCTTTCCATTCAGATATACTTCAGAGAGAAGTATTCATTCAAGCTCAGACATTTTGCACCCACACTCATGATTTGCACAATGGATTTCTTCTCCTTATATAGGTTTACCCTTTTCAAAACCATGAGCCTCTTTTTCAATACCATGAGCCCAAAACCACATTACATCCAATGGTATTCCTGGACGGGATCAATTAGGCAGAACATTACCCAATACAATGGGTAAATACCATGGTGATTACCCCTGGTTTTTCACTTTTAGAGCGCTTTTGCCCATACGCGACTTGGAGCGTTATTTTCCGCGTGCATACGCGACTTCCCTTAGACAGATCTGCGTATACCTAGAGACATACTCTTTTCATCAAGATTGAGCACATGCTGACTTATTTTCTTCACTGCCTTCTGTACACACTGTAGATATATCATATTTAGCTCATCAAGAACATATTATAGCAAGCACAACTTCATCAAGTGGATTGTCATCATCTTCATCAAGTGGGTTGCCTTTCAAGGACAACTCTTAGCATCATATCACATCAGATTTACATCGTTTACCAAGTCCATCAAGTCAAGAATAACTTCATCAGGTGTATTGCCATCAAGGACAACACATGCCAACAATCTCATGTCTTCATCTTCATTCAGTGGGTTGCCATCAAGACAACACTCTGATCATATTGCCAACAGTCTTGGTGCTACTCCTTTGTGCTCCTTTTCCATCAATGACAATATTTCCAACAGTCTCCCCCTTTGGCATTGATGGAAATGCTCCAATGCTTCCTCCAGGACTACCTCTGCTTTCTTTTCAGAAGACCCTTTCTTCTTTTGCTTGCTTCTCCTCCCCCTTGGACATCAATGGCAAAGGGTTGAACTTTTCCCAGTGCAGGTTCTTTCTTTTCATAATACTCTGATCTTGAGGACCTGTTCCATGCACTGCTCTAGCTCTTTTTTGACAATTTTTATTGACTGCTCTCCCCCTGGAATGATGCTTTCTTATCTGATATTAACTATCACTTGACTTCTGTTCTGATCCTGTTTCTTATATGCAGTATTTTTTATTTTTCTTTTATCATGTTAGTGAGTAACATCTGCAGACACTACCCCTAGTTTGTCTCTTAGATATTCAAATGGTTCTCTAGCAAGCGGTTTTGTGAATATGTCTATTATTTGTTCCTTCGTTGGTACATATTCCAACTTTACTAATTTATGTGGTACTTGTTCTCTGAGGAAGTGGTATTTATTGGGATGTGCTTTGTTTTTTAATGAAGTACAAGATTTTTTGATATGCTTATTGCACTTGTATTGTCACATTTGATAGAAATGGGTTCATTAATGCTTACCTTCATGTCTTGGAGAGTTTGTTTCATCCACATTACTTGTGTGCAACATGTTGCTGTTGCTATGTATTCTTCTTCTGATGTAGATAGAGAGATAGAAGTTTGCTTCTTGCTTATCCATGCCACCAGACTTTTTCCCAAATAAAATGCACCTCCACTTGTGCTTTTCCTGTCATCCACACAGCTGGCCCAATCTGCATCTATGTATGTTTTCAATCTGAAGCTTTTTCCTTTTGGATGCCATCGGCCATAATGTGAAGTTCCTTGAAGATATCTAAATATTCTCTTGATTGCAATTAAATGATTTTGTTTTGGTGCTACTTGATATCTTGCCACAAGTCCTACTACCAACATAATGTCTGGTCTAGAAGAAGTTAGGCATATTAGACTTCCTATCATGGATCTATAAAGTTTTCGATCTACATCTGTTGATCCATCATTAGCACATAGTTTGCATCCGGTGATCATGGGAGTTGACACAGGTTTCCAGTTTTCCATTTGAAACCTTTTCAACATTTCTCTTAATTTATTTTTCTTGTGAAATGAATATTCTTGTGTTCTTTTGTTGAATTTGAAGTCGTAAATAGAAGGTGATCTCTCCAATCGTTGAAATCTCAAACTCTGATTTCATTTCTTCAGCAAATCCCTTTTCTAACTCATCTTTGTTTCTTCCAAACATGATGTCATCTACATACACTTACAATTAAAAGTTCATTTTCATTAGCCTTTATGTACAAATTGTTGTCTACTCCTCCTTTCTTGAACCCTTGTTTTTTCAAGTATTTGTCTAGCCATGAATACCATGCACGAGGAGCTTGTTTCAGACCATATAAGGCTTTCTTTAATCTGCACACATAGTCCTGTTTATCTATTAATGAGAATCCTTCAGGTTGTTCCATGTAGACTTATTCCTCTAGATCTCCATTCAGGAGGGTATACTTCACATCCATTTGATATACCTTGAAATCATGATAGCATGCAAAGTCCAAAAACTTTATGATTGCTTCCATTTTGGCTACAGGGGAAAAGGTTTCATCATAATCAAGACCTTCAATTTGTGAATATCCTTTGCATACAAGTATGGCTTTATTTCTTATTACCTGCCCTTTTTCATTCATCTTATCCTTGAATATCCATTTTGTGCCAATGACATTTTTCCCAGTGGTCTTAGAGTTAATTCCCAGGTATTGTTCTTCTCAATTTGGTCTAGTTCTTCATTCATATCATTTACCCAGTTTTTGTCTTTGTTGGCTTCTTCAAACTTCTTAGGCTCTATTTGAGATAGCATGGCTAGGTATACTTCTTTTGGCTGTTCAGTAAGCTGTCTTCTTGTTTGGAATCCCACACTCTTGTTCCCATTGATTTGATCTTCTGGATGGTTCTTTTGAGTGTGTCTTGAGGGACCTTTGGAGTTTAATTCAATATCTTGTGTTGTCTTGCTATGTTCATCATTATCTTGGTTCTCAGCTTCATGTTCTTCTGGAGGATTGGTGTAGCTTGTGTTTCTTATTCTGTTTGGTAGATCTTCATCAAATCTTACATCAACGCTTTCCACAATTTTGTGCAGTCTTCTGTTGTAGCACTTGTAACCCTTACTCTTGGATGCATATCCTAAAAATATTCCTTCATCAGCTCTTGCATCAAACTTCCACAGTTTTTCATCATTATTTTTTATCAAACACTTGCTTCCAAAGATTCTAAAGTGCTTGATTGATGCTGGTTTACCATGCCATAATTCGTAAGGAGTCTTATCACAATTTGGTCTTAGATGAGATTTTTTGAGAATGTGAATAGCTGTGTGTACTGCTTCTTCCCAGTAGGTTTGGGGAATGTTACTTTCTAGCATCATAGCTCTGGCAATCTATTGTTCTGACCTATTTTTTCTCTCTACCACTCCATTCTGTTGAGGTGTACCTACAATTTTAAACTGTTGTTTTATCGCATGCTCATTGCATAAGTCTGCAAAATCATAGTCTGTGAATTCACCTCCTCTGTCTGAACTGATGCACTTTAGCTTGCATCTTGTTTGATTTTCTACCAAAGCCCTGAATATCTTAAATTTCTCAAGTGCTTCAGAATTATATTTGAGAAATGCTACCCATGTCATTCTGGAAAAATCATCTATTATCAGCATGAAATAAGATTCTCCTCTTGGTGCTTTAGTTCTTGAAGGTCCACACAGGTCCATGTGTACAAGATGAAGAGGCCGACTTGTAGATAGTAACTCTTTAGTCTTGAAAGATATGTGGGTCTACTTTCCCAGTTGGTAAGATTTACATATGGTATTTGAAGGCTTCTTTATTGCTGGCATATCTCTGACTTCATTCTTCTTGCTCAGACTGATTATGTGGTCAAAGTTTAGGTGTCCTAGTATTTTATGCCATAACCATGATTCATCAAGTTTTCTTATGAGGCATGCTTCATTCTCTTCTTCCACTATATAGACATTACTTTCTGTTCTAACACCTTTGCTCAAGTTCTTTCCTGTGGTTCTTCATCTTACCTCACAATCTTGGGCTCTGAAGAGTACCTCACAACCTTTATCACACATTTGACTGACAATTAGTAGATTGGCTTTCAACCCATCCATAAATAGTACATCTTGAGCCTTTCCTCTTCCATTATTCAGACTGACTGAGCCTTTTCTTTTGATCTTCCCTACTTTATCATTGCCGAATGTTACATTTCGAGATTTGTTTTCATTAAGGGCTACAAAATTTCTTCGATCTCCAGTCATATGCTTTGAGCATCCACTGTCCATATACCATTGGCTTTTCTGATCTTGAGATATTAGAGCTAGGTCACACTTATTCAACTTCTTTTTCCAGTACAGGCAGCTATTTTTTTGGCACCTTTTCTGAGAAGATGGACCACATTCTTTGAGAGGAAATTTGGAGGACATGTGTCCGATTTTATGGCATATAAAGCATTTGATTATATTTTTAAATGGATTATGTATACGAGTGAACTCTCCATTGTTCATAAATCTCCTTGGGGTTTTGAACTTAAATCTTTGTCCATATGTTATGCACTCCATGGCTTTATGGCCGAATCCCTTACAATGAAAACAATACCCATGGAAACGATTAGTGTACCTGGTGTAGGGTTGTCATCTCCATTTGTTTGCTTGAGGTAGTCATTTCAATTTCTGCATCTTTTGCTGGTTGAAAACGATTATATTTGTATGACAATATGCAACAATATGTCCCAGTTTGTGACAGGCGAAACAAGTGACATTTCTCATAGGAGGAAAAAATTTCCTTTGAGATAATCCAAACTTGTTTAATTGATCTTCAGGAACAATTGAGATTTTTGCAACTGCTTTCTTGTCCTTTCATTCTTTATCTCTTATGTTGCTGCTTGTTTCTGTTTGTTTCATCACACATCAAGTTATTGCTAGATTCTACTTCTGTGGCTCCTTTTTGAGCTGTTTCATTATCCTTTACAGCTTTTACAAAAATGATATTCTTGTTATCTTCTACCTTGGAATTACTGGTTTCTCCTTCATATCATATCCCAGCCTTTGTGAGAGGAGACCTTTGAGTGTTTAGAATCATGTCCAACTATTCAGTTCTTGTCATTCGAGGAGTGTTCATTGACAATTCCCTTTGGGTGTTTTCTAGTTTCTTTCTCAACCATAACACTTCTTCTTCCAATTTCTCTTGATCCTAATTTTTATCTTTAATTTTCTTTACCAGAATGTCTTCCACCTTCTTAGCTTCTTCAAATTCCACATTCAATTGAATGAGGTCTTTTGAATTTGGTACCTCTTTTACACATTTGAGGAGAATGTCTTTCTGTTTTCTGCACTTGAGTTTAAGTCTGTCTATTTCCTCCAGGGCACTTCTTAGCTCCCCCTCAAGATCTACCTCACCTTCTTCCTCATCTTCTAGAAGGAATCCTTCAGAATATTCCTTGGCCATCAACACAAATTCAGAGGTTCCTTCTTCATTTGAGGATTCATCTGAGTTTTCAGATGCACTGCTATCTTGCTGAGCATAAAATGATCTTCTATTGAATCTCTTCCCTTTCTGATAGTTATTTGTTTTGGTTTTCTCTGTCTCTTGAGTCTGATTCTTTGTTTTTTTGAGAGGACACTTAGATGCATAGTGCCCAACTCTTCCATAGTTAAACCATTTAAATGGAAGTTTATCTTTATACTTGCCTGCGCCTCTATCAAATATTCTGACAAATTTGGCCCCTTCTTCATCAGAGCAGGAGCATGTATCTTCTTTTTCTTATTTTCTCTTCTTTGTCTTAAAGGTTGTCTCCCTCACATTTGACTTCCTCTATGGAAGCATCATCTCATAGGCTATTAAGTTTCCAAGTAATTGGTTCATGGTCAATGTTTCCCAATCAACTATTTCTTCTATGGTAGAAACCTTGGGGTTAAACCTGGATGGTAAAGATCTCAATATATTTTGTACAATTACACATTCTCTAATGGTTTCTCCTAGAGCTTTCATGTTATTTACAATTTATGTAACCCTTAAGAAGAAGCTAGAAACATCTTCTTCTTCATTCATTTTTATATTTTCAAACTGGGCTCTATAGACTTGCAGCTTGGCAGCCTTCACCTTTTTATCTCCCTCATGGATACTTTATAATGTATCCCATATTTCTTTGGAAGTCTTGTTGTGCATTACTTTGATAAATTCTGCCTCACACAGACCACTTAAGAGAGCATTCATGGCTTTGGAATTAGCTATAAGATCTTGTTTGGCTTCTTTCTCTATGTCAGACTCCTTTGGGGCATATCCCAAATCCACAGCAACCCAAACTTCTATTCCTTGAGACATTATGTATGTCCTCATTCTTATTTTCTAGAAGGCATAGTTTGTGCTAGTAAACATAGGGGCTTTATTTGTTGAGCATCCTTCTAGGCTATTCATCTTGGGGACCAAGGATCTCCTTCCAATTGTTAAAATGATACAGAAGGAACCTGTCTCTGATACTAATTGTTGAACCCTTGGTTAAAATGAGAGGAGGGGTGAATCAGTTTAAAGTAGTCATGGTCTTGTAAAACATTATTTTACGCTTATTTACATATTCATTTCGTGATCAACTTAATATACAATGGAACAAAAAAATTAATAAGTGAGCAGCAGGTATTAAGCAGATTAAATACAAAATATCAACATATAATCATCATGCACATAGAAAACAGATATAAGTGGAAACCCATAAGGGAGAAAACCACATCCTATTATTGTTGTGATGCAAAGCCAAGCTCCAACTCCCTCTCACCATTGATTTTTTATAGGCTCCAACCTACAGGAGGTTACTACCTCAATTCTACAAGCTACAACTTGCAAGGAAGCTCCAACTCCCATCTATTTTCTGCAGGCTACAACCTACAGGAGGCTCCTACCTTAGCCAGCTACAATTGGACATCTATCAAGCCAAAACTTGATATGGAAGCACCAACTTATTCACTGTACAATAAAATCATATGTTGATTTACTTGGATATCAGATCTGTTTTCCTCCTTCTTTACTACAATCCTTCTAGCCTTCAAATTTGTTTTATATCATCTCTGGATCTTCACAACTCCTCTCTCTGCTCCTTCTTCTTCTTACACTCTCTGACCTCTTTCTCCATTCTCTCTCTCTCCTTATGCATATGATGGTAACGTTATTTATAGAGATCACCTCATAACTCTTTGCATTCCATAGGGAATTTGAAATGAACAGGTATCACTCTTTGCCTTCCCCCTTCTCATTTTCTTGTCCAGCACATTTAGAATGATATAACAGAATGTGTATATTTTTGTATTACAGTGAAGTTTTTCTTTGCCTACGGAGACTTGCCTTTGCGTCACATACAATAAAAATAATTAAATCATTTACATTTACAGATACAATAATACATTTCATTTAGCCTTTTCAGCTCTTGTTTCGCCATACATTTGTCTTTTCTACTGCTGTCACTGTATTTTCAGTTTCTGTTGTTATATTCTAGCTTTGCTGCATAACTACTCATTTTTTCTGACTTCACCCATTCTATTGTGTTTCTAACAGTGTCATCATATCTCATTTTTCCCGACCATGCCTCTTTTTCTCATGCCCATAACGTTCAACCTTCACCGCTCTTCTAAATATCCTGTTCTGCCTTTTTCTCTGCGTCAGGTCCTTACCCGAGCCTTTCTACCCACCTTCATACTTTCCTTTTTTCTTATGTTATAATCCTCCTTTTGCTCTTCGAAATGATTTACAAAGGAAAATCCACATACTCCCGAACTTGAAATTCTTTAGGCTTCGACTTTGATCTTTATCACATCCACTCTCTTTATCACACTTCAACGTTTCAAACATTCTTTTCTATATGGCTCCTTTTCTTTCTGATGCGATTTACAAAGGGAAATCACATACACCTAGACTTGAAATCTCTTAAATAATGGTTCTGAGCTACATTTCTTCCGGCTCCTTTATCACACTTTGTCCTGAGCTTGCAATGAGCGATATGCGATCGGGTCCCACTTGACTTTATCGCTACTTTGCATCGCAACTCACATGACTTATAATATTGTGTGATATATCTCCTACGCTTTGCGATCTGCGATATGCGATGAACTTCACATCGCCTCCATCACATCGCATTCATCAATCACATCGTAAGTTCTATAACTTATGAATTCTTATCACATAAGCATCATAGATGTGCAATATTGCATTTTTCCGCCATGTGTCCCTTCGCATCGGCACATCGCATCCCTTCTATCCATCGCATCGCAACTTTGCTCTTACGATCTTCACCCCTCCGATATTGCGATTTGAAATATGCGGGCCAAGTCCATGTCATCTCCATGTCATCATGCCATGTCACCTTACCACGTCATCGCCACATCACTGCCACGTCATCTTGCTACATTATCTTGATTTATTTGGGATTTGTGGGGTTAGATCCATGTCAACTGCCATGTCACTTGCCACATCATCCCCACGTCATCACATCACACTACGCATTTTCTGCAACCACTATGTTTGTGCTATTTTTCTCTTGCCCCGATTACGATATGCGATCGCATCACATTGCATCTCATCCATTTGTCTACGATGTCCCGCTCTATGACACTGGTCCCACACCTTTTATCATTCCTCTCTTTATATATTGTTTGCTTTAAAAAAAATCATGTCAACAAAATTTATTGGGCCCACAATATGTATGGCACCAGACTTGAAAAGGCACTCGAATTATTAAATTAGATTCACGGTACTGTAGAGGCACTGCTCGATACAGAAATATCATCAGTCTTGTGCTACCACAGTGAATGAAAGACGTTGATCTTTGATCAACGCCCGATGGGTGGGTCAACTGTGGAGGCACCCCCTTGGGTTAACCATCGGGCTGTTTGTGCCCCCGCAGTACCGTTGATCCTAGATCAATGTTAACCGCACTCATACGGTGTGCACGAGGTTTAGCCTTTGTTCATGCCTTCGCTAGTCCCACAGCATATCCAACTTATCCTTCCACTTTTCATCAAATCCAATGGTCGATAATTCATCGCACTCCACAACCGATTTATGCGTATATCTAATAGATATCGCATTCCAAGATTCATAACATTTAACATGCCTTTTTAACACCCTCGGGTCCACACCTTTGTTAACCCCTATGCAACTTCGAGTGCGAACATCGTCGGATCTCAATTGTTGATGATCAAACGACTATCACGTTCAATTAACGCCGGTAAATTATTGCTCAAAAGTCATGTGAAACTGGCGGTTTCATGCTTGTGACATGTGATAGTCTTATTTTATCATGTTCAATTTCAATAAAACCACTTACCACTCGAAGGTTGCGCAAAAACCATCTGTTGTTTTCTGAAACTACCTTCAATAATCACTGTGATGCTACTGATGGTTCCACTGTGCCGTTGAATCCTAATTCCACATCTAATTTCTTTCATTGCACCTCCTCCATATACTTGTTCAAGCAAACCATCGATTCATTTCACTGCACTATGAATTCTCCTTTACTCCATCGTTCTGCTTTCACAATATCAACCAGTTTTCAAACCCTCTCTGGCATTCATTCCACACATGGTTTAACCTCTATATTCAATTTCTGTGGTTCTTATCCATCGTTTTCCATTACAGTAAAAACCCCAAATGGGCAGCCACAACTCACTGATACATTAAACCCTGTGTGACATCTCTGTAAAAATTCCATCTAAATCTGATCTGCTCCCTTGTCTTGGTGCTGCTCCTTTGTGCTCCTTTTACATCAATGAAAATATTTCCAACAACATGTTGCGTCTCTTGCTCCAATGTCGGATCAAGTAGCATAGCAATCGATGCTATGACCGAAGAAGCTCATTCTTTGCGAAATTCATGAGCCCCCCTTGCGTCGGCTGGTGGCATGCCCTAGAATCATTAGCCAGTGCGGTACGGAGCTTAGGCCAATCCATCTCCCTCCAAAATAACCTGTCATCAAAATAGGTACCCATCAGTACAGAAAAAACACAAAAATAGGCAAAAAACCAAAATATTTTTCACCTCGAATTTTCACGACTGTCCCTCAGACAAGCATGATTAGCGTGCGCCTATATTTTTCACAGGTAGGGGAAAATAATGATTTAGCATGCTTATCCCTCTAAAATACGCATAAATAAAGCACGCCTTTTCCTCGATCGCTCGTGCAATCTAGGGAAAAAACACTAAGAATCCATACAAACCCAGTCTGTATGGACCGTGGCACCATCAAACTAAAAAAATTAAAGTGCAGGACATCATGGAGATTACCTAGGCATGGTATCGCTAATCCCTAGTATCAGGCTAACTGCAATGGAAATAAATTCTAGGCAGAAGCCTTTAACCTCTCAAAAACTCAGCAAGTACAAATGAATTGAATTAGGGCCATATTCACCTATAGATCACCCTTTTCAAAAACTTGGGAGGACCATAACAAGAGATCAGAAGGTCTGTTCACCGAACCATAAGTTGCGCCGTGATCAGCACTCCATAAAATAGAGGCGATCCCACATAGGTATTCCCTCTCTCATATTCTTTTTTAAAGCTCACGACTTTCAATAATATTTGATGAAGAATATTCTTTCACTCGAGGTAGTTGTTTTTGTAGGAAAGGCTCGCAAACCATCCACAACACCATGTATTGAAAGTTCTAGAGCAGGTATCATTCTACCCCTAGCATTATTGAGTCCCAATCAACTCTGCATATCCTAACATCATTTCTCCAGCAGAAATGAACCATAGGGTCCTCATATCTGACCGTGTTTATGATTAGCTCACCCTTCACATAATAAACATCCTTGTTGGTCGATAGAGCCTCCCCTCCATGGCGCTTGTCACCCACAATAGACCATATATCATAGCAAAAGTGACGCCATTTCCATACTACTTTAATCTGGAAAGCACCTCATGCCCACCCATTCACCATGCATAAGGTTAAGTTTACCATACAAGCTAAAAACCCCTTCCTAGACGACTAGGTTGTACAAGCAAATCAAAAGTGCACTATTGCACCTCGCATTTGGCCCACCATACCTCTACTAGCATAATCCCATATACGATACTTTTTGATATGCTTCATTAACCCCACACATGAGACCAACCAATGGGACCCCCAGCCTCAGCAAAACACCTTCCTCACAACATCAGTGAGCGAACACTTTCATTTTTTGGGGTACCCGTCTCTGTGTTTTGTACAAACCAAACCCCATTATTTTATTCTTTTGGTAAGTGTATAAAGACCTCGAATGGTGCACTACGTCCCTTCACCCTCCCATCCATATTTTTATACCATGGTAGCAGTCCCTGAACACCCTTTGTCAGAGTATTATAGCCCCACACACAAGCCACCATGACATACATAGCCAGTTTATACCTGCCCTAGATGTCCTACCGACTCTAGCGATTTCCCCATCAGAAATAACTATGACCGCCTCCAAGCTGCTTAGTATATTGTAACCTTGGGCTGTTGAATCGCCATCATCAGTTTTCAGTCACCCCTCGCCAACATTCCTATGTTAAAACCATCACATCTATGTCCCTGACCCCTCATTTCGGTGACCCCTTGGTCATTTGAGGCTTCTTTTTTGTCGACTTTGAAACCTTTCTCTAAAAAGGAAGCAGTACCTTGGATTACCCCTCTCCATAAAAGGGGCATCCTCAGGTGGAAATATGGGAGACATCATTGCCCATTTATGTCATCGATCCTCATGAAATTTGACTACAACAAAATCTTTCATGTCAAGATAGTATTGTAGCTTGCAACCATTCGTTGAAGACCCGTGCTGCCATAGGCGTCTCTTTCAACAATGCTTACATAGGAAGGTCCCAGCCAACACCTATGTGTATAATGTGTAGCTATATGCCATACCGAGTTTATGCATATGGGTACCATATTATAGCTGTTTTCAAAGAAAAAAACGTCCCAGAGGGCATCAGCAGTCGTCATCAGCAACCACCAGATCACTACCATATCAGTGATACAAATAGAACATATATCTATCAAATAGATTTTTTTAACTAGCCACAACATCACGAGAATGGGACACGCCCACCTCATAGAAAATTTGTATATGTATTGTATTATATTTGCTTACAGAGGTCTCTTAGAACATGGTCATTCTTGGAACCGGTGCAAGGTGTTTTCAATTCCAAGCTTCACGCATGTCTCTCTCTCTCTCTCTACGCATGATATACAAAAAAGAAGCTATAATGTATTTCGGCTATATATTTCTTCCTAGACCTCACATGTTAGGGGGCAACCATTAACACTGGAAAATCGTACAACAGAAGATGACATTATTTAATGTCAAGAAGAAGGATTTACATGGCTAGAAAACGTTATAGAATCTAGAAAATATTTAAAAATCTCTAAGGTCTAAGGAAAAATCAAATTTGAACAAGTCCTAAATGCTTTTGCATGCATTATCCTTCGTGAAGAGCGCCTTCTCGAGCCTTATGACCCAAAATGTGCACAATCCTAGGAGTGGAAAAGTGTCACTACCCGAGACCAAACAAAGAAAAGGACAAGTGATTCCTCAGTTGAAGCTACTGTTGGAAATATGATGCAGAGTGTTGTCCTTGATCGCAACCCACTAAATGAAGATTACTGTTGACATGTGTTGTCCTTGATGGCAATCCACCTGATGAAGTCAAAATATGATGTTTCTACAGTGTGTACAGAAGGCAATGAATTCAGAATGTGCTCAAAATATGATGAAAAGAGTATGTCTCTTTGTATACGCGGATTGGCCTAAGGGAAGTCGCGTATGCACGCGGAAAGGAACGTGCCAAGTAGCGTATGGGCTAAAGCGCTCAAAAAGTGCAAAACCAAGGGTAACCACCATGGTATTGACCCATTGTATTGGGTAATGATCCGCCTAATTGATCCCGTCCAGGTAGTTTTGGGCTTATGGTATTGTTTTGGTCCATGGTATTGAAAAAGGGGCTCATGGTATTGAAAAAGGATAATCATATAAAAGGAGAAGAAATTCATTGTGCACAACATGAGGGTGGGTGCAAGATGTCTGAGCTTGAATGAATACTTCTCTCTGAAGTATATCTGAATGGAAAGGGTTACACTTGAATGATAAATCTGAATGTATGATGCACTAATGATGAAGAAGGGGATCTAGATCTGAATTGCTCTTGTATTTGCTAGATCTGATTATGGAAGGCTTAGATCTGTGATGAGGCGAGCATCTAGGCGAACATCTGTCTGAAGCAAAAGGGTAGATCTGAACTGAATATCTGATCTGATGAAGTATGCTGCTTTTTAATGATTGAAGATCTATACGCTACTTCGCCGCGGAGGAAGCGCGTATATACGCAGCTTCAGCGAAGAGAAAGCGCGTATGCACAATAAAATATACACTGAGGTATACGCTGGTTTGTGTGGACGGAAGCGCGTATATACGCGACATCAGTGAAGTAAAAGCGCGTATGCAAACTAGGGTTTGCTGAAGCAAGGGGTATGAAATATATGATCTGTTCTGCTGTGTTTCTGCTATCTGATCTGTGTTGATATGTATCTGTTGATGATGTATGGTTGTGCTTAAAAGTATGGAAAGGGTTCGGTCTGGAAATATGATGAATTGTGGCCTGCAAGTTGTGTTCTATTGATGTGGTTGGATCCAGTGTGAAAATTGATGAAACGTGGTCCAAGGTGGTGCTGAGGGTTGTAGCCTTCAATCAGGGGGTTGTAGCTCCCTTCCAGGAGAGGCTGGTAAACGAGGTCGGGGGGTCGTAGCTCCCTTCCAGGAGAGGCTGGTAAACGAGTCAGGGGGTTGGAGCTCCCTTCCAGGAGAGGCTGGTAAACGAGCGCAGGTGGGTGCCTGCGTGCTGGTCAAGTCTGCGCCAGCACATATGTTGCAAGATGTTTTCTCTATAATAAAATATTGAAGGCTGAGCAACTGCAGCGGTGGTTTTCTCCCGACTTGGGTTTCCACCTAAAAATCCTGGTGTTCATGTGTGATGCTTTGTGTGATGATTTATTCTGTTCTTACTGCACATGTTTACTGCTTAATGAATATCCGATGAATAAATGAAGGAATGATTTAAGTGAAGAATTAATGACATAAATAGATATCTGTGTATACGCGAGTTTCGTAAAGGGTATCCGTGTATATACGCAAGTCTGGTTCAGGAAAGTAGCGTATGCATGTTAGAAGCAGGAAAAAGTGAAAGTTTTGAATATGCAGTAAATACGGATTCACCCCCCCCCTCTCAGTATTTTTCCCAACAATTGGTATCAGAGCAGGTCCTTGTGGAGAAGCTTGATCGCTTAAAGGAGATCCGTCGCAATGGGAAGTCAAGAAGGAATAATGTCTATAAAGCCACCTATATTCAATGGAAGCAATCTGATATTCTGGAAGGTACGTACAAAAGAATTTCTGCAAAGTCTTGGTGCGGATGTATGGGCAATCGTGGAAGAAGGTTATCAATACCCGGCAAGTATTCCTACTGATGCAGCAGAAAGAAAGAAGTATGAAACCAATGCCAAAGCAGTAAATGTTTTGCTGGGAAGCATGTCTGAATCAGAATTTGCTAAAGTGATGGAGCTACATTCAGCAAAAGATATATGGGACAAAATCATTCTGAGCTATGAAGGAGATACAAAGGTAAAAAATGCAAAACTCCAAACTCTTAGAATTGAATATGAAAATTTGAAGATGCATAGTGATGAAAGTGTTGCCAGTTTCTTCCTTCGTCTAGATGATGTTGTCAATCAAATGAGAAATTTGGGTGAAACTAAAACTGATACTACTCTGGTTGAAAAAGTCTTAAGATCCTTGACTCCAAAATTTGACTCTAAAGTCTCCGCTATTGAAGAAAGGCAAGATCTGCAAACTCTTACTATTGTTCAATTACATGGGACTCTGACTGCTTTTGAAATGAGACAAGGAGGTCCTTCTCAAGTAAGAGAAGATGCATTTAAGGCTTCTACAAAAGGAAAGGAAAAGGAAGTTGTCAAAGAATCCAGCTATATTTCCGATGAAGAAGAAGCAAATTTCGTAAGAAAACTCCAACTAGGAACTGGAAGATTCAAAGGTAAGCTTCCCTTCAAATGTTTTGAGTGTGGAAAAGTTGGTCATTATGCTGCAAAATTTCCTTATAAAGGAAAATAAGTTGTTAGAAGGAATAAGAACAGATCTAGCTCTAAGAAAAGTTACTATACTAATGAAGATAGTGATGGGTCATCTAATAGTGAGGAAGATTGTGAAGAAGATCTTAGACTTCTCATGGCCTTTGAACAAAAGGAAGAAAAGGATATGTTTATGGATGCTCTAGAGGAAAATGACTTTCTTGAAGAAAATAATCAACTCAAACTTCGCTTAGAAGATTGCAAAATTCTCTTGGAAGAACAAAAGGTGATCAGAGAGACTGTTGAAAAGCAGCTTGAAGAAGCAAAGAAACATATTGAAAAGCTAGAATGTGAAGTGGTAATTCAAAGAAAAGAAGTAGAGAAAGGAAAGACCTTGAATCTTAGATTTGCTAATGGATCTGAAACCTTAGATGAGATTATCAAGGTACAACGTTCTCCTCTTATAAAGACAGGTCTGGGATATACTGGAGAAACTTCTCAAACTTCAGCACCAAACTATCTAAAAGCAGTTACAGGTGGTTTACTACATTCAACCACTCAGCAAGGAAATAGAGGATCTCTACAGGGAAAGCAGGACCATCTCAATTCAAGGAACACTAACAGGGATAGCTTTCAAAGACACTACAACCAACAGGTAAACTCAAATAGAAGATTCCATGATCGCAGAAATTTCTACTTCAATGGGCAATGTTTCACTTGTCACAATTTTGGTCATAAATCTATTCAATGTGTGGCATATAAAACCATCATGACAAGAGAAGCAAGAAAGAAAAGGTTGGATACTGAACCAAAGAAGAATACCTATAACAAATTTTCTCCTCTTCAAAGTGAAGTCGAATGTACTTATTGCAATAACTTTGGCCATGAAGAATCTGAATGCAGGAACAAGATCCAGCCTAAAGAACATGTTCCCTCAAGCTCCAAAGTGTGGAAGAAGAAAGAACCGCCGGTTGAAAATTGTGGGATAGCATTATTTGGAAAAGGTGAAGAAAATCAATGGTACATCGATAGTGGGTGCTCAAGACACATGACAGGTGACAAAAGCAAACTTCATACTTATAATGCTCTAGAAAAGGAAAAGAAAGTTACATTTGGAAATGATACTCCTGCTGTAATTAAAGGAAAAGGGTCAGTATTTCTAAAGGAAAAGGTGAAGGCTAAAGATGTCATGTATGTGGATGGATTAAGACATAACCTGTTAAGTGTTAGTCAAATGTGTGATCAAGGAGCAGAAGTGGTCTTCAGTTCCAAAGAATGTATGGTTCGTGATCTTGATACAGGTAAAATTATTATAAAAGGAAAAAGAAATCCAAGCAACCTGTATGTACTAAACGGCATAGATCAATGTTACTTGAGCAAGTCTTCAGAAAATTGGCTATGGCATAGAAGGCTGGGGCATCTGAGTTTCTCTCAAATCAACAAAGCAAGCAGACTTCAAGCTGTTCGTGATCTTCCCAAGATCAATCTTCCAGAAAGTACCATATGCAAATCTTGTCGATTTGGTAAGCAGACCAGAGTTCGATTTAATGCCAAAGAAGGATCATCAAGTAAGCCTCTTGAACTCATTCATACTGACATCTGTGGACCTATGAGGAAAAGGTCATTACGTGGGGAAGAATACTATATCCTATTTATCGATGACTACTCCAGAATGTGTGAGATCGCTTTTATTAAACACAAAGATGAAGCTTTTGAAAAATTTCAGAAGTTCAAAGCTCTGGTAGAAAATGAATTGGATTCAAAAATCAAGTGTCTTAGATCTGATCGAGGTGGAGAATATTCATCAAATGAATTCTTTGAATTTTGTGAACAACATGGCATTAAAAGACAATTCTCTGTAGCAGGCACTCCACAACAAAATGGTGTAGCAGAAAGAATGAATAGAACAATTTTTCAAATGGCTAGAGCTATGATGGTTGACTCTAATGTTCCTAACATGTTCTGGAGTGAAGCAGCACGTACAGCAGTTAACATTCTCAACAAAGCTCATGTTCGGGTAAATAGTGACAAAACTCCATATGAACTCTGGTATGGTAAGTCTCCCACTGTAAAGCATTTTAAAGTTTTTGGAAGTAGATGCTTTATCAAAAACAATGATGAAAAGCTTGGCAAGTTTGAACCTAGATCAGATGAAGGGATACTTCTTGGTTACTCATCTTCAAGCAAAGCATTCACATGTTACAATAAGAGGCTTCAAAAGGTTGTTGAATGTATTGATGTTGTTATTGATGAGTCTCTTGCAGCTTCTAAAGAAGAAAAACAAACAACAGAAGAAGATGATAGCGACTTATGGCCTTCTACATCAGATGGGAATGATATAGGCAGTGAATCCAATGAAGAACCTGAAAATGATCTATCTGGAAAAGCTCCATCCAGATATGTTCAAAAGAATCATCCTGAATCTCAAATTTTGGGAAACAAGGAATCAGGTGTACGAACAAGGAGAACTCTTGCAGGATCTTCTAGTAATTTGGAACTTCTATCCACAATTGAACCACACAATGTCAATGAAGCTAGCAAATATGAATGTTGGAATAATGCCATGGATGAAGAAATTGAGCAAATTGAAAAGAATGACACTTGGGATTTGGTACCAAGACCTCATGATAAAAATGTCATTGGAAATAAATGGATCTTCAAGAACAAGTTAAATGAGAATGGGGATGTTGTAAGAAACAAAGCTAGACTGGTTTGCAAAGGGTATACTCAACAAGAAGGTATAGACTTTGAAGAAAATTTTGCTCCTATAGCTAGACTTGAAGCCATAAGAATGTTTCTTGCTTTCTCAAGCTATCAAAAAATCAAAGTTTATCAAATGGATGTTAAGTCTGCTTTTCTTAATGGTGATCTAGAAGAAGAAGTATATATAGAACAACCGGAAGGATTCATTTTGGGAAATGATGCAAATCTTGTTTGTAGACTTAAAAAGGCTCTGTATGGACTCAAACAAGCTCCAAGGGCTTGGTATTATCGTCTTGACAAATATCTTCATCAACAAAGATTTTCAAAGGGGTCTGCTGATAGCAACTTATACACAAAAGTTGAAAATGATAAACTATTGATTGTAGTTGTATATGTTGATGATATCATTTTTGGGAGTAGCGAAGAATCTATGAGTCAAAAATTTGCTTCTGTCATGCAGCAAGAATTTGAAATGTCTTTACTTGGGGAACTAACATTTTTTCTTCGCTTGCAAGTGCATCAATCTACAGATGGTATATTTCTATCACAAGAAAAATATCTTAAGCAAATTCTGAAGAAGTATGGCATGGAAGAATGCAAACCTGTAAGTACACCAATGATAACCGGATGCAGTCTCAGTTCTAATGATGATTCTCCCCCTGTGAATCAACCAGAATACAGATCGATGATTGGAAGTCTACTTTATCTCACTGGGACCAGACCAGACATTATGCATGCTGTTGGGATTGTTGGACGATTCCAAGCTAATCCAAAAGAGTCTCACCTTCAGGTTGTCAAAAGGATATTCAAATATCTACAAGGAACTCAAGACTTTGGTCTATGGTATCCAAAGGATGCTGATCTTACTCTTCATGCTTACACTGATGCAGATTGGGCTGGAAGTGTTGATGATCGAAAAAGCACTAGTGGTGGTGCATTTTACATGGGGCCTCGGTTAGTATCTTGGTTCAGCAAGAAGCAAAATTCTATTGCCTTATCAACAGCTGAAGCAGAGTATGTAGCTGCCGCATCTTGTTGCACTCAACTCCTATGGATGATGCAAACCTTGCAAGATTTTCAAATCAAATGTGCAACTCCTATCTCCATCATGTGTGATAATACAAGTGCCATCAGTATCTCAAAGAATCCTGTTATGCATTCGAAAACCAAGCACATTCCCATCAAATATCATTTTCTACGTGAACAAGTGCTTGAGCAAAAAGTGAAGTTGGAGTATGTTACCTCCAAAGAACAAGCTGCTGATATCTTTACCAAACCTTTGCCCAGGGAAGCATTCGAGTATTTAAGACAGAAGCTGGGAGTGTTCTCTGCCAGTCAAAAGAAAAAATCTGCATAAATTTTAGAAGATGGCTTGGGATACGCGGGTTTTCTGAAACACAGTCGCGTATATACGCGAGTTCCTGCACAGAAAACCGCGTATGTTTGGTTGCTGGAAATTTTTGATGGATTCAGCTTTCCTCAGCACAGCTGCAATGCTGTTTGGTATCTTTGATACTGTTTGACATCTCTGGTGGTGTTTTAGTTCTCATAATTATGTTTCTAATGTTTTGATGAAGATGCCTTGATGATTTGTTGGTGGAAGTTTTCAGGATGCACAAACTAAGGGGGATCCTTATTCATTTGGAAAGATTGCTTGGTTGCACAGATTCAGGGGGAGCATTAGCTTTGCTGAGTATAATGCAGTGTTGGCATTATTATGGTTCTGAAATATGTTCTCTTTCTTGAGGACTTTCTGGTGTTGGTCATAAATGGTCATATTTATATTTTGGTGAAAAGGTCTTGTTGAGACCCATGATGTAAAAAAAAAAAAAAAAAAAAATTGTAATATTCAGTCATGTAAGGACTTGTCATTTTTGTAAACCCACTTGGTTGGGTAGCTGAGTCAAATTTTGTAAACCCACTTGGTTGGGTACTTGAGTCTTATATGTAAATCCACTTGGTTGGATATTTGATGTAAGTATGAGTCTTTGGTAATAGGAAGTTCATAGAGTCATGTACTTCATTGACAAATATGTTTGAAGATTCAGCATGGACTCAGGGGGAGCTTGGCCTCTTCAGCCCATATCAGATCTGCAGAATATTTCTTCCACATGAGGAGGAGAGTGTTGGTTTTTGATCCGCCCTTTGCCCTTGATGTCAAAGGGGGAGAGTGACATGGTGTTTGAATGAAGAGAAGATAATGATGTCAAATATTTGGGAGAGTGACATTTTTGGGAAAGTGACATGGTATCTATCTGCTATGGTAACCAAACACCGTCGTGGTTGCCATCAAGTCCAAAGGGGCATCAAGTCCAAAGGGGGAGATTGTTGGAAATATGATGCAGAGTGTTGTCCTTGATGGCAATCCACTAAATGAAGATGACTGTTGACATGTGTTGTCCTTGATGGCAATCCACCTGATGAAGTCAAAATATGATGTTTCTACAGTGTGTACAGAAGGCAATGAATTCAGAATGTGCTCAAAATATGATGAAAAGAGTATGTCTCTTTGTATACGCGGATTGTCCTAGGGGAAGTCGCGTATGCACGCGGAAAATAACGTGCCAAGTAGCGTATGGGCAAAAGCGCTCAAAAAGTGCAAAACCAAGGGTAACCACCATGGTATTGACCCATTGTATTGGGTAATGATTCGCCTAATTGACCCCGTCCAGGTAGTTTTGGGCTCATGGTTTTGTTTTGGCCCATGGTATTGAAAAAGGGGCTCATGGTATTGAAAAAGGAAAACCTATATAAGGAGAAGAAATTCATTGTGCAAATCATGAGTGTGGGGGCAAGATGTCTGAGCTTGAATGAATACTTCTCTCTGAAGTATATCTGAATGGAAAGGGTTACACTTGAATGATAAATCTGAATGTATGATGCACCAATGATGAAGAAGGGGATATAGATCTAAATTGCTCTTGTATTTGCTAGATCTGATTATGGAAGGCTTAGATCTGTGATGAGGCGAGCATCTAGGCGAACATCTGTCTGAAGCAAAAGGGTAGATCTGAACTGAATATCTGATCTGATGAAGTATGCTGCTATGTAATGATTGAAGATATATACGCTACTTCGCCGCGGAGGAAGCGCGTATATACGCGGCTTCAGCGAAGAGAAAGCGCGTATGCGCAATAAAATATACACTGAGGTATACGCTGGTTTGTGTGGACGGAAGCGCGTATATACGCGACATCAGTGAAGTAAAAGCACGTATGCAAACTAGGGTTTGCTGAAGCAAGGGGTATGAAATATCTGATCTGTTCTGCTGTGTTTCTGCTATCTGATCTGTGTTGATATGTATCTGGTGATGATGTATGTTTGAGCTTAAAAGTATGGAAAGGGTTCGGTATGGAAATATGATGAATTGTGGCCTGCAAGTTGTGTTCTATTGAAGTTGTTGGATCCAGTGTGAAAATTGATGAAACGTGGTCCAAGGTGGTGCTGAGGGTTGTAGCCTTCAGTCAGGGGGTTGTAGCTCCCTTCCGGGTGAGGCTGGTAAACGAGATCGGGGGGTCGTAGCTCCCTTCCAGGAGAGGCTGGTAAACGAGTCAGGGGGTTGGAGCTCCCTTCCAGGAGAGGCTGGTAAACGAGCGCAGGTGGGTGCCTGCGTGCTGGTCAAGTCTGCGCCAGCACATATGTTGTAAGATGTTTTTCTCTATAATAAAATATTGAAGGCTGAGCAACTGCAGCGGTGGTTTTCTCCCGACTTGGGTTTCCACCTAAAAATCCTGGTGTTCATGTGTGATGCTTTGTGTGATGATTTATTCTGTTCTTACTGCACATGTTTACTGCGTATTGAATATCTGATGAATAAATGAAGGAATGATTGCAAGTATAAATTAATGACATAAATGAATGTCTGTGTATACGCGAGTTTAAGTAAAGGGTATCCGCGTATATACGCAAGTCAGTTCGGGAAAGTAGCGTATGCATTTTAGAAGCGAGAAAAAAAGTGAAAGTTTTGAATATCTGATAAATAGATTCACCCCCTCTCAGTATTTTTCCCAACAGCTACCTAAGGACATCCACCAACGCCTCCTTAGACACCAAGTGAGCACACAATGGAATATTTGGAGCACACAAAGGAATCATACCCCTCCCTTGGGTCACCATCCACAAAGTACTAAGAGAGGGAAGGAGAATTTGAAATCTCCTATATAAGGCCACCATGAGATGAATAATGTGTGAACACATTGTTATGCTGGCCAGAATTTCCCAAGAAATACCAGTAGTGTGTGATCCAGAGCTGAAGATAGAGGGGACTAAATTTTTGGACATCCAACAAGTTCATACCACCACAGTAGAGAGAGAGGGAGACTGCACCAAGGCAAGAAAAGGATAAAAACATCCTTGCATCGAGACTTAGAACCCATGTTCTAGGGGCCCTTTGGCAAGAGGGTAAATTTTCACTCTTATTCCTACCAGCACTCAATAAGAGGGGCCAAGTGCCACCGTTTGTATTAATATTGTCGTTTGACTCTTTTTAGAGATTGTGTTTATTTGTTTTAGTTTTTAGTTTAGTTTTACTTTATATATGCATGTTATTTCTCTTTCTAGTATGCTTATGATTCTAGCTTGTTCCATTAACTTACTTGACTCCACTTCTTTATTTGTTTGTTACCAATAACTTAAGTGGGTAGACGACAACCCTTAAGTTGGTGTGATTTTGTACATACGTGCACCAAAGACATCCCAAGAGCTGTTGTCACTGTATTTTCTATTTCTGCTATTATATCATAACATTTCTAAACAAATTCTTTTTTCTCGACTAGACTCAGCTGGCACGTTTCCAACAATGCAACCATATCTCCTTTTTCCCAACTCTACCTCTTCTACTCCTGCCCGCAACGTTCAGCCTTCACCTGGTCCTTTGCTCTATGTTAGGTCACTTACCTAAGTATACTTCTGCTGCATTTAGAGTTTGTTTTATGTTGTAATCCTCCTTTTGTCTCTGATGCGATTTAATAAAGGGAAAACCCATACTCCCAGACTTGAAATCCTTTAGCTTTTAGTGTTGACCTGCATTGTGTCTGCTTCATTATTGAAATTTTCACTTCGAAATTCTCATGTGTTTCTTGTTATGCATATATCTTCCAAAACTTGATGCAATTTCTTCAAAGGGAAACCTTATACCTCTAGATTTGAAATCCTTTAGACTTTTTCTTTGAAACTACATCACATCTGGTACTCTTATCACATTTCGCATGATTTAGCTAATAGAAATAACAATATTCCTCTTACCATATGCGATATGTGATCACATTGCATCCAAACCCCACTTCTTATTACATCGCAACCTCTGCACATTATCGCAACTTTGCAAGTTTAACCATATCGTAATAATATCGATTTTGCAAATCGCTGCGAATATGTTATCACATGTCACAAAACCTTGCCCATCGCACTTCGGCTCTTCACTAATTTACCTCATCGGAATTTCACAAATTTACATCTCTTTCATTAAATTTTATACCATATTGCATGCGCTATGTGATATGCACAAGGTCCTCAGCCCAACATGTGTCCAATTCATCACTTTCCCAATTTAATCTGCGATGAGATCTAAACGGTCTATCTTCAAGCTGATCTTTGCAATTTGATTAGAACTTTCCATTCTCTCCTTTGGAAATTTTCTTAGGGTTTTATGCCTTAATAATTTCACCGATTTTTTCAACTTTCGTTTCTCTATAACTCTATCTCCTCCACTCCAATCCTTCCTAGGCCTTCTCTCCTCTTATTCACATGGATCTATGATTATACGTAGCTGCCACTTTACATACTATTTCAATGCCGAATACAAAACACCATTTTGTATTAGATATCTGAATCCAGAATACGGATATGTTTCTTATTCAACCTGCACACACATCCACTTGTTCCAGACTAGAATCTCACCAAACTGAATTGCATTTTTCTGCCTCTTTTCTGCTCCTTGCCTATTTGCTACACATTGCTGCTCCTTGCCTCTTTTCCGCGTAATGATACTCCTCTCTGCTTCTATTTTACTCTTTATTGCTCCTTTGCCTCTCTTTTATGCTTCTCCACTTAAATTTTTCCTTCTTTACCTTATTTATCCTTTATAATCTAGTTGATCGTGATCTGCTCCTTTTTTCTCAGTGATAATTCTGGTGCTGCTCCTTTCTGCTCCTTTGCCATCAATGACAATATTTCAAACACTTGCAACTGAAAAATGCATAACTGCTGCACTAGACTTTGCTATCATGGAGGTTAGAACTATAGCCTGTTGCTGTATGATATAATAATGTTCAAAACTCATGTAAATTATCTCTCCAAAGTGAGCGAAAGACCCCTGATAGAATTCCAAGCTGAAATACCTGGAACTTCCTTCCTCCCTTAGATTAGCTTGGCTAGACTGCACAATTCCTGAAGGAAATACTACTGCATGGAGGTGTAATATGATGGCCTGATGCCAGATATCACAATTTTTCTCTTGGAAGACTAAAATGGAAGCTCAAGGTGAAAGGATGAACCCTCCACCTGTTTCCTAGTTGAAATGCAAGAAACTACCTTCCTCCTCTCAAACCCTAAGACAGGAATGTGTAATTCCTAAAGCTGTATATGCAAAAGAGAGGGGATGAACATGGTACAAATGCGAGATGATGATTAACTACTCAAAATAACCTTCCCAGAGTAGGCACTCGAATTCCTCTGTGGGTAAGGGTGGGATTCCCGCTCGGGAACACCCGTGTGCTAAACATCACTGCAGACTTAGCTAACCAGATGAAGCATGCAAATAATGTCAAACAACAATACAATATCAAATTCCAAACTAATTTTCTTTACTACCCTCATATTCCTTATATGGTTGTGAGCCTTCCCTAGCCTTGGTCCACCTCATAACTATGTTGCACATGTAGCCACTAGTCTCCATGAAGACTGTGTTGTCTCTCCATGATCTCCATGATCTCTTGAATTAATCTCCACTCCCTCCATCATGTGTGAATTTAATGGACCACTTCCTCCATCACTACATCATTAATGCTCTATGATCTTACTTTTATTCCTCCACTATCTCCATCATCTTCCTCATTATATCTCCATAATCTCCACTCTTCCTTCGTTAATGAGTTTCTCCACTACTCCATGATGTTGATATACTATCTACTAACCAAAATTCACACAAAAAAAGTGGATTTTATTCATATATGGGGTTTATGAGTCCCACCACCCTTTTATTTACTTAATTAATTGTGAAAAGTAAGACCTCTAATATTCCAATTAACTGATGGAAAGTTGGAAATATTACAGAAATAATTCAACCAACCAACCATGGCTATAAGTATTGGTAATGTTGAGGAAACTTTCAACATCCATCGCAAGCCCAAATACCCTTGCAATTTCTCTAAGGGTGACTCCAATTTCTTATCAATTTTCTCGGTACTCCTAAGGTCTTGGAGGTGTGGCCAAAAAAATATTATCAACTTACTATTGATCCATCATCTAGTGTTTGTCAGGTTGTTAAGAAAAAGGGTAAGGTTAGGTTTCCTTGTAGTTTATGCAAAGAGAGTCATCATAGTCACCTTTTCCCTCACATGGATGAGGCCTAAAAATTGTTGGAAAACCTTAATTTTCCACAGAAACAACTTCAAAATGGTTACCGTAAACTTACCCCCAACCTATCGTCAGTTGATGAAGTGATTGATCTAATTCCAAGTATGGTCAATCCCACTCTTCCATTGGAGAGTGAAACACATATCACTCAGGTTGATAAACCATTATTTGATCAAATGGTAGACATGATTTAGCATTCACTCGATCCCACTCTCGCTATAGAGAGTGAAATTCATACCTCTCACGTTCTTCTTGTTATGTCAGATTCTTCTACACCATGGGGAATTTCACCTATTTCTATAGAACCCTCCCAGTACTGAGGTATTTACTTTGATTTGAGTAGACTAACAGAACCACGTTTTCCTTATTCCATCCCTTTCCAAATAATTTTGAAGGCTTATGTTAAGAATTTGTGTCGAAAAAATGTAGATGAAGGTGCTTCTATTAGTATATTATCCTCAATTGTTTGGCAAGCTCTAGGTTCCCCTCAGCTTGTGCCTGTTACATAGAATCTTTCAAATTTTAACATAACCATTAGTTAAACTTTAGGTATCCTTCCTAATATTGCTATTACTTTGGAAGGTAAAATTATTTGCATTAATCTTATGGTAGTTAAAGGCCCCTTGGTTTTCTATTTTCTCCTTGGACGAGACTATGTCTATGTAATGAAAATTGCCATATCGACACTCTTTCATGTGATGCCTTTACCTCACAATGGAAACATTGTGACTGTTGACGAAATTTTGTTCGTTAGCCTCGATTACACTACCAACCATTAAACATTCATGAACGTTCCTTATATGGAAGGGGTATCCACCTCGCCATGTGTTAATTATGTGGCAACCAGTCCCATGTTTTCAGTTACCGATGCAAGCGAGACCCTCACTATTTGCTTGAATTCCTTTGACTTATATCTGATAATTGGCATGGTAAACCCTATGGGGATATTTGAACGTGATGTTGTCCCTATTAATTCCCTTGACATGTGTTCATTCCAAAGAAATTTTCTTCCATTTGATGAAGGCCTCCTGAAATCCATGGTCGAGGTGTGTCCCTTGACATGTATTCCTTCCAGTTGGAAGCCATGATCAAAGATCCTTATGAGGATAATTATTTTACTATGTCAACCTCGTAAAAAAAATTAAATAGGTATCTATGAGCCTAGTTCCTTTTCTTGTGCCAACCTCCATAAAAAATGAAACAAGGTCCTTATGAGGAGGGTTCTTGTCCTATGTCAAGCTCGTTAAAAAATGAAACAGATAGGCAAGAAAGAAGGTGGGGCCAGCCCCAAGTCCATAGGACCAATGTATAAAACCACTGACGGAGATCCATTCTAAGCGGAGGTTTAAATCTCTAAACCACAAGTTAATTAACGTTTAATCCATGTTTATTAGTGCTAATCCAATTGTAATTGTCGATTAAGTTAAGTTTTGGATTAACACGTTAAGTGTGCTTAATTAGTGTGATAAAAACCACTTAAATATAAATTCATATTAACTTGGTGGACCTCTAAATTTGGTGGAAACTGCCAGATCTAGTCACACTTAGCTAGTTTAGGGCCTAAAAGAGTGGGGAAAATTGAAAAGGCCATAACTTTTACAATTTTCGACCAATTCAGGCTCAAAAAGAGGCTAGCTAACCATTTTTATCCATTCTTAACTCATTGGAGCAGGTTACAAGAGTAAAGGAGCATTGTAAATAGGTTAATTTGACAATTTTAACATAATATAGAAGCCCAAGCCATGTGAGCTGGACCAAGGAGATGTAGCCCAGGCGAGGTGATCTCGTTCATCAAATATCTGTATTAATATTATGTATGGTGATGTTCTATACTTTATTTTCTATTTTTGATATTTTTTTTTATGTTAAATTTCTCACTAAATTGACATGAAAAACACACATGAGACTTGATAATCTGCAAGAAACCTTGAACCCTTAAGCACGCATATGACATTTAATGTATAATATAAATGAGTAATTAGTAAAAAAACACTAACATACTCTACTCTAATCATTTTTGGTATCAGAGCCCAAGTTATTTAGGTTTTGTTGTGCAAGAAGGTATCTAATTATTTTCAAGTTTGCGTCATTCTTACAAGGTTAAAACTCAAAAGAGGAGAAGGGAAATTGGTTGAGAGCCCTGTAGTTGGCTCCATAGGAAGAAGGTAAAGGTTTCCAAAGTGTTCAACATGAACACATCCGCAAGTTGAATTTGAGTCTTTAGTGAGCATTTCTCATGAAGGAGAATCTATCATGATAGAAGATAAGAGAGCATTTAGGAAGGAATTCTTTGATACGACTGAGATGGTTAAAGTTCTATATGAGGAAAGGAATGTAAGGATACAAGGAGAGAGTTCAAGGACTCCAAGAGGAGAGGATTCTACAAGAGGAGGAGGCCATGGAGATGGTAAGAAGCCACCACCCACTCCACCATCATTCTCACCACAATCTTCACCTTCCTCATCATCACTTTCCACTACCACAACTGTTCCATTTTTTCATACACATACTTCCAAAGGAGGTGGTAAATCACCTTCTCTTAAACTTGATTTTAAGTATGAGCTTCCAATGTATAATGGTGAATTGAATGCAGAGAAGCTAGATAATTGGATTTTCCAATGGAGGTTTGTTGTAGAATTCAAAACCTTTAAGAAGATGACATAAAGATTAAATCGGCTTCCTTCAGAATGGAGGGTTAAACACTTGTATGGTGGGAAGAAAAGACACAAGAGGAGATTAAGAAACATAGTAATATCTCAATGTGTTGGTCAAATTTTATTTCTTCCACTGAAAGGAAATTCTATATCTAACTTACATGAAAAAATCTACTATGAGTGGGAAAATTTTTGGACAATTGAAAGGTCAAAGTGTGCAATATTATACCCATGAGTTTAGGAGAAGAGCTCTTATGTTAGGAGTTAATTTTCATAGCCAAGAAAAATTTCTGAAGCACATAAGTGGATTGAAGAGTTACTTGAAACATAATATCCTCATGTTTAATACCAGTAGTTTAGATGAGGTCTCTGTGCAAGCTACACATCTTGAGGCAAGAGGGAAAAATGTACAAGATGAGGGTAAAAAGAAACCATTCAAGGGTGGTGAAAAAGGAGAGTGTTTCAATAGAAAACAAAAGAATATTGCATCCATTAAGACAGAAGGGGATAAAACCACATGTACCCATTGTTCCATAGAAGGTCATGATGAAGCCCACTGTTGGAAAATTCATCCAGAATTGAGGCCTAAGAAATTCAACAATAAGGGGAAACAAAAGAGAATTTCCACCACACAACATGATCTTGGATCTTACTTAGGAGATGAGACTAAAATTGTAGCCATGGTCACAAAAGGAATGGAAGCCATAGTAAGTACTAGTTCCTCATATTGTCACAATAACACTCCAAATGAAGAAGCAAGAATAGAGTTGTTTCATGTAAGAGTAATCTCAAAACCTTCAAAAACTATTTGATAGTGTGTCTCAAGCTAACTTAATCTCTGAAGACTTAGTGAAGAAGTTGAATCTTGAAACATTACCCCATCATAAGCCATACTCATTGGGTTAGATAACCAGAGATACAAATTTACAAGTTACAATAAAATGTATTTTTCGGTTTGCAATTACTGTAAATTTTATTGATGAAGTTGAGTTAGATGTTATAACACTTTACATATGTGGAATTGTTTCGGGTGGCCCATGTCTCTATGATAGGAAAACAGTATTTTGTCACCATGATAAAAAGTACCACTTGTTCAAATATGGGGTGGAATATATTGTGAGATCTCATCGCAAAAAGCTAAACCTCTATTTGGTTAATTTTGGGCAAATGAAGAGACTAGTAAACTCAAGAAAAAACTTTGTGCTTCTTATGATCAAGCAAAATAATGATAAGGATTTTGAATATTTTGAAGGTTGTGGTGATAGATTAAAATCTGATTTGTTTGATGTTGTAAGTTAGCATGGAGAGATGTTTCAAGAGCCAAAGGGGTTACCTCCCAAGAGGGGAATCCAAGATGAGATAAAGCTGCAGCAGATGTTCCACTCCCTAGCATTGGCATGTATTGCATGTCGATAATGGAAAGTGTAGAAATCAAGAAGAAAATGCAATAATTGTTGAACAAAGGTATCATTTGTCCATCTACCTCGCCATGTCGATCACTGATTGTATTGGTACCCAAGAAGGATTATACATGGCACATGTGTGTGGATTTACGTGTACTCAACAAAATCACGATAAAGAATCGTTATCCGCTTCCAAGGATTGATGATTTTCTTGATCAATTAAGGTATACAAAGTATGTCACTAAGTTACATATAAGAAGTGGTTATCATCAAGTTAGAATAGCTAAAGAGGACATCTGGAAAACCACATTTAAAACTAAACAAGGATTTTTTGAGTGGATTGTTATTCCTTTTGGTGTTTGCAATGCTCCAACTACTTTCATGAGAGTTATGAATGATGTATTAAGACCATTTGCATATGATTTTTTCATTGTCTACTTAGATGATATTTTTATATTCAGCAAATCTCGTGAAGAACATGTCATGCATGTGAACAAGGTGCTTGACGTCTTCAGAAAAGAGAAATTGTTTTTAAATATGTCGAAATTTGAATTTGGCACAATTTATTTAGTTTATTTGGGACATATTGTTGGAGGAGGTGAGCTGAAGATAGACCCCTCTAAATTTGAGGTCATTTTTAATTTGCCTACACCCAAGTCAGTTACGGAGGTAAGAAGTTTTCTAGGAGAAGCATAGTATTGGAGGAAATTCATTGCTAATTTTTCCTCTATTATAGCCCCGTTACATGCATTGACAAGTGTTAAGAGAACCTTCCAGTGGGGAGGAAATCATCAAAAAGAATTTGATTCTTTGAATAAAAATATCAGTTTAGCTCCAATATTAGCATTACCGTACTTGAGACATCCCTTTGAGATTCAGACAAATGCAAGTGACTATGCCATGGGTGCAGTCCTCTTACAACATGGTCAGCCTATTCAATTCCATTCAGAAATGATTAATGGTGCAACAAAAAAATATCCTAAATAAGACAAGGAGTTGTATGTGTTGGTACAAAGTGTGAAGAAATATAAACATTATTTGAGGGGAAAGGAAACCATCAATCACACCGATCACCAACCATTGTAATACTTGCAATCACAAACCAAATTGCAACAGTCAAGGCACTTTCGATGGATGGGATTATTGCAGTAATTCCACTTGGTTATCAGGTATAATAAAGGTATACATAACTAGGTTGTTGTTATTCTTTCTAGGCCTATTATAAATGCAACTACTTTACTCAAGAATACTTCTATTTTACATGAAAGATAGATTGAACAATATGTTGTTGACAATGAATTTCAATATGTTTATGCAAACTTGAGTCAAGGGTGCCAAGTTGAGGATTTATATTATGATGTTCATAATAAATTTTTGTATCATTTGGGCAAGCTTTGTGTTCCATAGGGTGAGAGAGTGAATGTCATAAGGAAAGCACACACTTATCTTATTGGAGGACATTTTGGTGTAAGAAAACTAGTGGCAAATATTTATAGGTATTGTTATTGGCCTCATATTCTTTAAAGTGTGTCACGTTTTATTTAAGAATGTTCTTTATGTGCAGCCAATAAGCCTAGTAATAGGAAGCTAGGATTGTACACACCACTTCCAGTTCCTTTACGTCCATGGGAGAGTATCTTAATGGATTTTGTAGGAGGTGTTCCTTTGTTGAAAATAGGTCATGATTATCTGTATGTAGTTGTGGATAGGTTCAGAAAAATGTGTATTTTGATGCCATGTAAAAATTCAAGTTACAGCTGAGAAAACAACTCATATTTCCTTTCAAAATGTTTGTGCTCATTTTGGGTTGCCTACATCTATTGTAAGTGATCGAGATTCTCGATTTGTTGGGAATTTTCGGTCAATTTTGTGGGACTTGATCGACACTAAGTTGAAGAAGACTACAACCTTTCATTTGAAAATAGATGGTCAGAATAAGGTGGATAATAGAACAATCATTCATCTTCTTAGAGGATATTGTAGCAAACATCGTAAGTTATGAGATGAACAGTTGCATTACATTCAGAGTGCTTACAATTGTTCCTAACATTTTTCTACTCAAACATCACCATTTAAGGCATGTCCTGGTTATTTTCCAAAGTCACCATTCGATTTCATCTTTGGGAAAGATGCAACTATCGATGGACATAAGACATAGATAAAGCAAATAAATTCATTGAGAAAATTTAGTTGATTCATCAAAAAATGCAAGACAAACTAGAGAAAAGTCTTGGAAAGTACAAGGAGAGGTATGACAAACATCAGGTAGATCATAAGTTTCAATTTAGCAACGAAAGGCTTCAAGGATAAGGTAAAAAGACGAAACCAAATCGTGATGGTCCTTTCAAAATTCTAGAATAGATTTGTAACAATTCCTTCAAGATTGATTCTCCTTCATACATGCAAATTTATTCAGTAGTTACTATTGAAAATTTGAGATTGTATGAGCCTCGTTTGATTGAAGATGACAGAGAGAATGTTTAGCTGCCACCTATTGAATATTTTTATCTATATCTATTTATTGAGCTACAACAAGACACCATATTTGATAGGAGAACAAGGACATCGACAAGAGGAAGTGTCAACTATCTTCGATGGGGGCTTAAAGGAACAAATCCTTCAAAGGACAAATGGAATAACACTGGGAAGGTGAGGGAATTGTACCCTCACCATTTCAGCAACTAAATATGATATTTTGGGGTCCAAAAGCTTCCAGTGGGGAGGAATTATTAGGGGCTTATTTTTATGCTAAAAAAAAAAATTCTCAGATTTTCTCGGAACCGAAATGACAACCTAGTGCTCGCCTTTCTAAATCCATCACACTTTGTTTCAAAAAAAATGGTCGTTATATGTTCCTGTAAAAAACTTACATCCGCTTTTATGAAGAGGTAAATTAAAAAAAAATGACTTTTACATGCCCATTCAATAGTCCATATTGCTTAAGTGGCATTATGGCTGTGTAGGATCATTTTGTTTGGAAATTTTCAGGCGAATGGTAAGTTTCGAAGTGGTAACATGGTACTAGTTCATATTTGGGGTGATGTGTCAAAGTGTTATTGGTTTGTTTGTAGGCCAATCAGGTGAGGACACGTGGTACAACTTGGGGCTGCCACGTGCCCCCCCAAGGTCAAAATGGTGTTGTAAAATTTCTGGTTAAGGTCCCGGTGGAGGCACTGGGGCTCGACCTCGTGACCTCTCACCACACAACACAACGACCTACCGTCCTGCTTATCAGATGGGTCTTAACATACTAGGAAAATCATATATATTTAAATTATAACCATTTTCATGGTGGGGGAAGGTGGGGTCTAGTTCCTAGTCCATATGACCAATGTATAAAACCACTGGTGGAGGTCCATTTTAAGCGGAGGTTTAAAGCTCTAAACCATGGGTTAATTAATGTTTAATCCATGTTTATTAGTTATAATTAAATTATAAATGTAGATTAACTTAAGCGTTGGATTAGCGCATTAAGTGAGCTTAATTGGTGCACTAACTACAACTTAAATATAAATGTGGATTAACTTGGCAAACCTCCGGATTTGATGGAAAATTCTAGTTCGAGTCACAATTAGCTAGCATAAAATAGTGGGGAAAATTGAAAAGGCCATAAATTTCACAACGTTCGACCAATTTAGGCTTAGAAAGAGGCTAGATGACCATTTTGAGCCATTATTGACTCATTGGAGCATGATACAGGAGAAAAGGAACGTTTTAAGTAGGTCAATTTGACAATTTGAGCATAGTAGAGATGCTCAAGCCATGAAAGTTGGTCCAAGGAGATGCAGCCCAGGAGGGGTGAAATCCTTCATCAAGTACCCGTGTTAATATTATGTATGGTGATGTTTTGTACTTTATTTTATTTTTTTTCAGCTCTTGTTTTTATGTTAAATTGCTCAGTAAATTGAAATGAACAACACACATGAGACTTGATAATTTGCAAGAAACCTTAAACCCTTAAGCATACATAAGACAGTGAATATATAATATGAATGAGTAATTAGCACAACAACACTAACATACTCTATTCAGATCAATTTTTGAGCACTTTTCTTGATCAATTGTCCAACCTTAGTAAAAATTACCTTGCTATCCATAACCTTCAATCGTGTCGGTCATCCCTGACTTAGTCCTAAATCACTTCAAATATTGTTCTTCAAAAATTGACATGAATTTTTGTGTCATAGGCCCTCCTATGATGGATCGTTTCATATCAACTTCACCTCATTATCTAGAAATTTGATTTAGAAAACCTTTTCAGTACCTTGAGGCCTACATGCCTTAATGTTAGGTTTCTCAATTTTGACGATAGGTTCTCATCATTGGCCTTTGATTGAATGATTCTATGAGTGTTCGACTTCAAAACATTTAATCACACTTCATAGATTGTAATGGGAGTACATTGAATACCATTTTCATTATTGGTGGTTTCTCTCGCACTCGTTAATGGTTTTCATCATTGACCGGTAATCAAGTCGTTTCTACCATGTTCGACTTCAAGACATTCACTTGAATGGTTAGATTCATACTATGGATCAAGAGATAGAGATCAAGACCCCAGATATAGTTTCATCCATCTAAGCTACATGGAGTATTTTTTGGAATCTAAACTTCTATGATCCATCATATAAATTAGTAGAAATTCTTTCGGTAATAATCACATGCACAGGAACTTGGTCGACGCGTTTCAAACTAACCAGTGTGGTTCATCATCAGGACTATGATGAAATATATCCATTCATGGCTGCATCCATACTATGTCTACTCTTGACATGGATCTTTGTGTATTTCCCTAATAGTTCATCGAATAATGTTTACTCTGAGTATGGGAATGTCTACCTTAGTGATGTTGATATGAAAGCATGATATGGTAAGCCTTGACTGTTTGTTTCAAGTCATCAACCAATTGGTCTCTGATCTAAACCTTTGACATGATAAACCACTTCTGTCATCAAGCATATTTTTTCCTTTCCACTTTATGGGGCAATAGTTACACTAAAATTTGTCACCATGACTGTTGATTCAGATATCTCACCATCAAATGGAGTGTCTCAAGTGAATACCCTATGAAGCTTGAAGTAAAATAATACTAGGGACAAAAGGAAATTTTTTTCTCACTGCTTAAAACCCCTTTTTGAGCATTTTTGTGATTTTCCTAAACAAAACTTGTGCATGCACAATTTATTCCACTATAAACTACACAGATATGTGCATGTTTTTCCACTAAAAATTGCACAAGTCTCTTCACCCAGGTAAAAATAAAAAAGTTAAGTACTTGAAGCTTTGGTTGAGGAATCTTATCCAAATTAGAAACCTTAAACCACTACATACCTACGCCTCATCCCTTGGTATATGGAACTAAACTCCTTTTCTTATGGATCGTATCCCTTGAGAAGTGGAACTAGAAACCTCCTACTCCTATCTATAAATTCAACATAGTACTAAAGGAATGAGAGACTATTGGGACTAGAATTTTTAAACTGAATCTACTAGTTTTGGGCTTGAAGAGCTTGTCATCAACGAAAGGAAAAATTAGAGTAAATTTCAGCTTTTAAGTGCCTACGAAGTTTTCATGTAATTTCCGCATCATAATATGTAAACCAATTGTAATCCTTTAAATTTAAAAAGAGGTACATGTTAATATTTTGGAGGGAAAAGAAGAAAAAATAATTTTTTAATTGTATTTTTGGCTTATCTCCTTATAGATTCACTCCAATTTCAAGTGTAGACAATCGTTGGATGAAGAATTAAATTCTGCATCCAACGAGTGCCCACTATGAATACTTTTGAGAAGACCCACATTGCATAATGGGCACTAGTTGAATGTGGAATTTAATTCTTCATCCAACGAGTGTCTACACTTGAAATTTGAGTGAACTAAGGAGATAAACCCAAATACAATTTAAAAAGTAGTTTTTTATTTTCCCTCAAAAACTCATAATTCTTGTTTTATTATTTTAACTATTATTTTATTATTTTTTCTTGGGAGGCCACTTTTAGGTTGAAGTTTCCTCTAATTGGAGACCATTGAAAGAGGCTTGTGACATCAAGGCACTAGGTTGTAAGCTTGTTTCCATTTAATTTTTAATACAAAGTAATTTTTCTTTCCTAATTGCATATGTTATTGATCTTATTTGTGGAATTCCTTGATCACTCACATGGTTTATCACTGATTATTGACGCATTTATATGTTGTATTCTAGATTAAGAATTTCATTTACCTTTTATTATATATGTGAGATGCTTTGATCTCTTTGAATTGTTTTTTCCATGCTTATCTCTCTCGGCACATCATGGAGAAGTTGTGGAAACCATTTGGAAATACTTTAAATCATTGAGTAAAATCTAGCAGTGGAAAGCACTGAAATGAATTCTACAAGAATTTTGTTAATAGGTAAGTGATCCTTCCCATACTACATCTTTCATTTAGAGGCTAAGGAAAGAGTTATTGTTTTTTTTGTTTGTTTCTAGTTTTCCGTTAGGATTCTAGGGAGATCGCTCTTGTCCGCAAGAGAGATTTATCCGGGTAACAATGTCTACTTAAGGAATCTTCAATTTTATTTTCTTTTCCATTGATATGTTTTATTTCCATGAAAAATTCACTAAGGAAAGCTAAACATCTAGTTTTTCTTTCATTTAAATATGGTTGGCTAAAGAAATATTTCAAGGTAATGTGGTTAGTCACTAATAAAAACTTTTTACCCAGCAAATAATCTATCCACATTTTCAACGCATGTATGAAAACAACTAATTCTAAATCATACTGCATATTTCTCATGTTTCTTCAGTTTTCTACATTCATAATATATTATATCATTGTCTTGTAATACCATTCCTCTGATTCTCTCTATACATGCATCAGTGTACACCGTAAATTCTTTGGCCGGATCTACAATATTTAGCATAGGGGTTGTGGTAAATTTCTATTTCAGCTTCTCAAAGCTTTCTTGACACTTGGTTGTCCATTCAAATTTTACCCCCTTTTTCTAAAGGTAGGTAATGGGATAAGCTAATGTAGAAAAATCTTCCAAAAATATGCGGTAATACCATGCAATCCCCATGAATGAACGGATTGCTGATACATCCATGCCTACAAGCTAGTTTAGGATTGTTTGTACCTTTCCCAAGTCTACTGCCAACCCCTCCTTGGAAATAATATGTCACAAATATTGAATCCTTGGCTTATAAAACTCACACTTGCTAAGTTTTGCATACATTTTGTGTTCTCTTGTTGTATGCAACACTACTCAGAGGTGTTCCAAGTGCTCTTATTCATTCGTAGAATACACCAGGATGTCATCTATGTAAACTAGCACAAAGTTATCGTTATATTTGTGGAAGACATTATTCATGAGACACATGAAGGTAGCCGTGGCGTTAGTGAGACCGAAGGGTAACACAACAAACTCATAATGCCCATATCGAGTACTGAAAGTTGTCTTCTAAATTTCTGAGTATTTTATGCGAAGTTGGTGATAACCAGTTTGCATATCAATCTTTGAAATGATGGTAGCTCCCCTCTCTTGGTTAAATAAGTCATGAATTCATGGTAGGGGGTATTGTTCCTTGATAGTTAACTTGTACAGATATATATAGTCAATACACATCCTAAGGGTACCATCTTTTTTCTTGAAAAATAACACTAGTGCTCCCCATGGGGATACAGTTGGTCCAATATAGCCTTTGTATAATAATTCTTGCAATTGGAACTTTAACTGTAATAGTTCTGGTGTACTTATTCTATAGGGGGCTCTGGATAGTGGGGTGGCTCATGGCACTAAATCAATAAGTAAACATGTATCTCTACAAGGGGGTAACTAAGGAATTTCCTCTGGAAACACATCGTGAAAGTATCTGATTAATGGCATATTTTCCACAGTAGCATTTTCTAGGCGTTTTTCTAATTCTTCCACATGAACCATGTAAAATTGACAACCTTTCCATGCTTTCCATTTCAATTGTAGTGCAAATATTTGTTGGACATACACAGTTTTTGGTTTCCCTCTTATTACCACTGATTATCCCTCCACATTTGTGCAATTTACTGTATTTTCTAAGAAGTTTATTACATCCTTCTGTTTTTCCAACCAATCCATGTTGACCAATATGTCATAGGATCCTGAGGGAAGGATATTCAATTTCAGGTCTATATAATACCCATTCAATTTTATAGGGAATTTATTTAATTTATGAGTTACCTTCTGATTGGTGCCTGTAGCCAACTACACCAGAAATATTTTTTTTCTGCAATTTACACCTTTCCATTATATGTGGGATAATATCACTTAAGCTAGCTCTAGGATCAATTAAAATAGATACAGGTTCGTTGGTAATGATACATTCGATTCTAATCATTGTTGATTGATGTTCAACTTGCTGATATTATAATGCTAAACTGATTGGTGGAATGCTCCTAGCCAAATCATTCACCATGGTTGCCTTGTGTACCATGTGAAATGAATAACATGTGGGTTGTGTGGAAAATTCTGCAGTAGGTGGGGTTCTTGAGATCCCCAACATTCAAGTGGCTCTTTTTATTTCCCCCCTTCATCCCTTTTTCTATTCAATTCCATGGGCTTGGACACTGTGTGTGATTATGTTGACTGAATTTCTCCAGCTTTATTAATTTTTTTTCTCTGGTGATCCCTGCCGAAATTCTTTAGATATGCTGGTTTGCGTCTTTTTGTGCTTGTGTCAGGCTTCCATTTTTTTATTCTACCATGTTTTAAGGTTATAATTCTAGCTCTTTAATTGTTGATAGCATAGTCAGGCATTTTTGATAGCTTCATCCATAGTATTTGGGTTGTCAAAATCAATTATTCCTTTATATATCACTGGCAGAAAATTTAGGAACCTTTGCACTTTTTCTTTTTCTTCTCTTATGTATGGTAAATAGTGAACCAAGTTTGTGAATTTCATCACAAATTCATCTATGGTGAGTTATCCCAATATTAGCTCATGGAACTCTTTGCCACAATCATCATAACACCATTCATTGAGGTATCATGATTTGAACTTCTATTGGAATTCTTCCCATGAGACTGCCTTCTCATCCCTCAAGTGTATGATTTTGGTCTCTTCCCACTAGAGTGTAGCTTTACCCTAAAATTGGTAAACAACCACTTGGAATTTCAGGCTATTTCCATACTCTCACACCTAAAAATACTTAACCATATTCTAGAGCCTAGCTTTCGCATCCTCCTCCCTTTCACCATCAAATGTAGGAGGTTTTATCTTGCGAAACTCTCCTTGCAATTCATTTTTCTTTTTCTTCGACTTGGAGTCTACCTATCGAGACTCTTCTTCTCTCTCAGACTTTTCTGAATTTGTTTCGACCTCTTTTATTTTTAGTTTTTCCTATCCACCCTCATGGTGATTAGATCTAGAAGTTAACTCCCATATCGAACTCTCTTTTTCATTGATGACTTGCACCAGATGTTCATTACTATTTCTTAACTAAACTAGTTCCTACTGCAAACTTTTGATCATCCCAAAAATATGGGATTTTGGATCTAGAGGAGTATCCCCCTTCCCTAGTTCCACATATAGCTCTTCCCTTTATGACATGAAGTTTCTTGTATAGTATTTTTGTACCTTATATCTGACACACAACCAATCATTAGCATCATCATTCCACCATAACATAATTTTGACAACAATATATATTAGAGTAAAATTTTAAATTAGAGACAACATAAATTTTCAACTATTGAGGGTCCGTACTTGGCCCAGTGTTTAACATACCACTTATCATATAACCATATTTTTTTTTTAATTTAAATTTTTTTCTGCCTATTTTCATTACTATTAGGGTAGGGAGACCCATGGGTTCGTTATCCTCTAAGGCATATTTTTACACATCCCATTGTTCTCTTGTATTCTATTTCCTTCTGATTATGGTCATACCTTTTTGAAACATTTGAAGGTTTAGAAATCCTATTAATTAAGGTCAAGTGTGATATGGTTAATGAAAATCATAGCCTCATGGTTTGATTAGGGTGCCATACATAATTTGGATAAATGGCTATTTAATTCCTTCATACGATATGAATGTGGGTGGAGGGTTTATATTCATATCCCATGGCGCTCTAGTTGCACTATAGGAAAATGCTTAAATTTGTTATGTACCTACCTACCTTGTCTTGGTGTTATGGCAGCAATCCACATGGAAACACTGCCCAACCCAGGATCACCAACTATATAGGGCCCATGTGACATCTTGTGCCATTCATGTGGTTGCTCTAGTCTCGAGGTAATCAATGATGAATGGTTGAAATCTATCCCAGGGTTGATCTCTGGCCCTCATGTCATTTCACAAACCTTAAGGAGTTTAACCTTGTTTGATTCTTCATTCTCTTGGTTTTGGATTCTGAATTTTTGGACAAAAATGGCGGAGGGTCATCTTGACAAGTCACGAGTCTGAGAAAGCATATACCCTCTTTCTCGTTCAATGAACTTGTGTTATAATACATTCTCCTTTTGACCTTACGCATAGGGGTCACATATTTTGTTCATCATGGCCATGGGGACTTAGATTCAGAGGTAGGCCCTCTTTCCATCAAGGCTTATTTTTCATATTTCATCTAACATTATGTGTCTGGTAGAATCCATTTTTTTTTTTTTTGTTGACAGTTTCTGTTGTATTACAAGTGTGCTCTAGTAGAACATGGGGCAACCTTGTTCTTCATCCAACTTCTTTGTAATTCTCATCATGAATTTGCTGGTATCGAGCCCAGATTTGAGGTTAAAGTCTACTGAGGTAAGGTTTTCCCCCTTGCCCTTTTTAATTTCTTTGGTCTCTTGATTGAATATAGTTCTTGATTTAAGTTCTCATTTTACAATGCAGCTTGGAAATTTTGTGTTAAAACCCGAAGGTGAGAGTTTATGCCATTCACAAGAATTCATCCTTTGTGGCTTAGTTAATGTGACATGCACAAAACCAAAAAATTTGCAACATTGTTCCAGGTGTATATCACTGGCCACCCGCCTTTTCCATTTGGACCTACACCATCAATTCTTGAATCTTTTCACATTCAGCGCAACTTACTATTTTATCAGGTTTCGGGTCTTGCACTTCCGGAGTCGTTTTGTGGCCTTAATGATACATGTGGATATTGGTGGCCACCCACATATTCCATTTGAACCCCCACCATCAGTTCTTTCAGTTTTTAAGCTGCAACACAACTTATTATTTTTAGTATTTTTTTGGGTCTTGAAATTCCAGAGCCGTTTTGAGGCCCTAAATGATGTTTTTTTGGGGAAACCGGGAGAAACATGGGTCCATGGATTGATGTTGCTCACATCGAAAGTTGTACTTCTCAGATATATATTTCTAATGAGGTATGATACGCATCAAACGGAGACCATATGCCAAAGTTACATCCCCAGGAAGTTGAAACAAAAATTTCCCCAAATGGTGCCCATAGTTTTGTTGCTTCATCTCCTAGGGTTAGGTTTTTGGACGTTTAGAGTTCTCCATTATTTCTCAATAATAAATAGGCCCTCAACCCTCATTGTAACATAGTTCAAAGGTCTGTAACCACCACATCTCTTCTCATAGGTGCGCTACTAGCACCCTAGCTATTTTTATTTCCATTATGCCTGTAAGCATATTTCAGTCATTCTTTTGTTAATAAAATGAAGCATCATTTCCATTGCATCTTTGTGCTGATGGTTTTATGTGTATTCTGTTGCATTCTTGCATAAATCTGGATCAGTGGTATTAGAGAAGTCCATTCTTTCTCTATTTTTCTTCGCATGTCCCCAACGTTGTTAGGGTATAAGGAGTTAGGGCTCGATCTGGTTGACCCCTTGCAAGATCAGTGTTGCAAACCCCGATTACCTCCCATGGTGGAAGAAAAGAAAGATGAGGGAGCAGGAGATCCTGTAAAAATATTGCTTGAGGAGGCCCTTGAGAAACAAAGGAATGCAATTATGGATAACTTTGCTCATATCCTTCAATGATTTCCCACCTATGGCACATCTGCATCCAACAGCCACTCTAGAGGCACCACTCCCTTCAAGGTACAGGTAAACTTTGACATTCTTGTATTTGAAGGCTAGATTAATGCATATGCCATAGATATATGGTTAAATTTTCTGGAAGCATATTTCTTGGTCCATGATTTCTTTGATTGAGAAAAGGTTATTTTTTCACTCGTGAAAGTTGCTCCCCATGTCAAAGATTGGTGGGGAACCTACTGTGAGCAAGAGGACGAAGGGGAACCCTCTCTATTCTTGGCCAGACCCACTTGGAATTCATTCTGAGACGACATCAAGGAATAATATTACCCCATGGGGAGATATGAGGGAAAATATATCCAATGGACCACGCTGCGGAAGCAAAGGGATCAAGATGTGCATGAAATAACGAATTTGTTCCATACCCTGTGCGCAAAGTTGGGTATTAAATATTTAGAGAGACATTTGGTGCTCAAGTACCATGGTTTTCTGTACAAACAAATTCAGGAGGAAATGGATTTCCTCAACATTACATGTCTTGGCACGAGATATCGCTATGTCACCAAGATCAAGTAGAAATTTAAGCAGAAGAAGCGAGACTTTGGATTTGTGAATCCGAAGCCAGGGAAAGGTGCCCCTGAACCGTAGAATAAGGGGAAAGGAAAAATTAGGGAAACTCATAAAAATACCACAATCCAAAGAAGGAAATAGGGAAGTGGTGTGAATTTCATAACAGCCCCAATCATATCACAAACGAGTGTTGGGACAAACAATTGTTGGTGGCTGAAATAGAGGCACCCGATTTCGATGCATTTTCTGATCTTGAGTCAGAACCAGACAAAGGCAGTGACAAAGGGAAGTAAATCATTGATGCATATCCCAATGCCATTGTTGCCACCACCAAGATCCATAGTGAGGATCCCGAGGATCCAGAGGAGAGGGAGTGCCTCTTCCATCCGCATATGTGGGTGAAGGGTTCTCCACTGCAATTCCTTGTTGATAACGGAAGCCAAAAGAACCTCATTTCAGCAGAGGTCGTGAAGTGGCTCGGCCGACCAACCATAGCACACCCGCAGCAATATACCATTGGGTGGCTTCACCCATATATATCTACATCCGCCAACAGTGTCGCCTTACATACATCATCAATCCATTCACGGATGAGGTATTATGTGATGTTTCTCCTCTTGATGTAGCTAATATATTATTGGTCCAACCATACTTGTGGAGGTGACATAATGTGTATGAGACTAGGCCTTGCGCTGTTATTATTACTTTGGGAAATAACTTGTATAGGATATCTAAGGTATTACCGCCTCCTGTCATCTCTTTGACTACTGCAAAACAACGCAGTAAGATCGTTTCCCAAACTAGGAAATTTATTTTCCTTACAATTCTTTCATGGGGAAAGAAGGATATTGTAGCCACAACCTCGAAACAGTGCTCCCCTACATGGCTACAGTAGATAGACAAAGTCCTGGAGGAAAACAAGGACATTTTCTCCTCACTCATAGAGGTTCCTCTACACCGTCAGGACAAGCACTCCATTGATCTGACCCCCAACGCACTGCCGCCTGATGTTGCCATACCTCCTACAACTACACATATAGAATCCACACATGTATTGTCTAAGGTTGATAAAGAAACCGAAATTACTAAATGCATCTAGCATCTTCGCCTGCAGATCCATGACATCTTTGACAAATCTAATGCCCAGTTCAACAAAATTTGCCTCATGTCATGTAGGATCTCAACTCAATGCAGACCATTTCATCCTAAGGAGGGATGAATGATATAGGTGGATATCGGTGGCCACCCACCTATTTCATTTGGACGTGCACCATCAATTCTTGCATCTTTTAACATTCAGCACAAATTACTATTTTTACCAAGTTTCAGGTCCTGCACTCCCGAAGCCGTTTTGTGGCCTTAATTATGCAAGTGGATATTGGTGGCCACCCACCTATTCCATTTAAACCCCCACCATTATTTCTTTCAGTTTTTAAGTTGTAGCACAACTTACTACTTTTAGCAATTTTTCGGGTCCTGAACTTCCGGAGCTGTTTTAAGGCCCTAAATGACGTTTTTTGGGAAAACTAGGACCAACATGGGTCTTTGGACCAACTTTGATCACATTAGAAGTTGTAATCCTCAGATATATATTTCTAATGAGGTATGATACACATCAAATGGAGACCGTATGCCAAAGTTATGTCCCCGGGAAGTTGAAACACCAATTTACCCAAACGGGGCCCATAGTTTTGGCGCTTCATCTCCTAGGGTTAGGTTTTTGGACGTTTAGAGTTATCCATTATTTTTCAATAATAAATAGGCCCTCGAGCCTCATTGTAACATAGTTCAGAAGTCTGTATCTATTACATCTCTTCTCAGAGATACGCTACCAGCACCCAAGCTATTTTTATTTCCATTATCTCTGTAAGCATATTTCAATCATTCTTTTATTAATAAAATAAAGCATAATTTCCATTGCATCTCTGTGCTTATGGTTATATGTGTATTCTATTGCGTTCCTGCATAAATCTGGATCAAAAATTTTAATCGTGGGTTTTATTTATACACTTTGTCCTAGTTTTGCTTGCCAATTTCCTCTCCATTTTTTACTGTGCATGACTGTTACACTTTCTCTTGTAGGGATTATCTAAGAAGAATAATCGAGAGTGGTCAATGGTGACCAAGCTTTCCACGCCTATCCTGCCAGGTAATTCATATGTTTCCCTTGTTTCTTGCTTTGTGTTTATTATATCATTCAGTACTCAATTTCAACAACACAATAAGAATTGGTTCGATGTTTCTCCCATCAAATTCTAGAGAGTTTGTTTCTGTGTGTGCAGGAGAGGCAAGGGGTGGAATCAGTGAGGGATTTAGATAGATAAGAATCCCTTTGCTTTGGTTTAGTATTTTTTTTCTCTTTGAATTACCCCTATCGCTTCGTGAAATGTAGGTTTTAATTCTGATATTTGTTTCCTTGTATAGGTCCGTACTTCACCTTACTCTCCATTGCGCCAAGGTTTAAGGCTTAGAAAGTATACTAACATATGACTTTCTCTGCTCAGGTTATCCATTCGCTTGATGGATTAATTTTATAGGTCTGAGCATCAGGTTATCAGTGTAAGAGGCTCCTTTTTAGTTGGTATAAGGACATGAGGGTCTCGTTGTTTAAGCCAAGACATGAAACAATTTAAATCCTTTCGAGGGAGATGTAAATTTTTGAATAAACGCATTTTTATTTCCATATAATTGCAATTGCAATCAATTGCTATGATCTATAAGTATTTCATTTGAGGTTAATAGATGTAATTTCGGTGCATCCCTCTTGTATTTATGGCCACTGTTTAATTTAAGGATAATGTTTACTATGTGGTTAATTCTGTGTAAAATAATTAATTCACTCATGGATTATCTATGTTATGTATTTTTTACATGTGGCTAACCACCACCTAACCACAGGGCTATGGGGCATATACTGCCATATTGTGGATTTGTATATGTCCACCAATTTGATGACTCGATTCCCTCTTTTTATAATGTATGCATGCCGAGATAGGATGTATTCTTGCTTTAGCTTTAAGATTTATATACAAAGTGCTTATAGGTTATCAATACATAGTCAATGTGTGGGCTTCTTGTTTTATTTCTCTATACTTTGTATTTATACTGGACTTCTACGACAGTTTGATATATGATCTCCATTATCTAATGTATTACTGTGTTTAATTCCATAGTAATTTACCCAGTAATTTACCCGAAGCAACCTCACCTAGGCTCTGCCACAATATTTATACAGTAGGTTCTGAGACTATCCAATTTTTTTTATATTCCCTACATGAAATTTTTTTCTTAGAATTCTCTCATCATTTTGTCCTATGTATTACTTGTTAGGATTTTTCGACATAGGAAATAGTTAATTATAACTTGGTCTATTGTAAAGTTAGGTAAAGTGTGTTTCTTTAATATGTACTTTTGTAACTTATAATCAGATGGTCAGGATATGTAGTGATCTGACGATTCATTATCTCCTCAGCATTAACGACAATTGATCTATGGCTTAACACTGTATTGGTCCATGATCTCTATTTAATGTTGGGAAAAATACGCGAGGAAGGGGGTGAATTAGTATTTAGTGCAGATTGAAAATTTTTTAGTTTTTCTTTCACTAAAACCCATATGCTACTTTACTGAACCCAAGTCGCGTATACACGCGGATATCCTTAATAAAACATGCGTATGACCAGAGATATTATTATGCATTTAATTCTTTACTTAGATCTTTGCATCATTCATTCATCAGATGTTTAGTTAGCAGTAAGCATGTGCAGTAATAATAGAATAAACCATCACACATAAGCAACACACATGAACACCAGGATTTGAGGTGGAAACCCAATTCAGGAGAAACCACCGCTGCCGTCGTCTCTGTCTTCAATATTTATTATAAAGAAAACATCTTACAACCATGTACTGGCACAGACTCATACCAGCACGCAGACACCCACCTGCAGAAGGCTACAACCTTCTCTTGTTTACCGGCCTCTCCTCTAAGGGAGCTACAACCCCCTGATCTCGTTTACCAACCTCTCCTGGCAGGGAGCTACAACCCCCTGATCTCGTTTACCAGCCTCTCCTGGAAGGGAGCTACAACCCCCTGATCTCATTTGACTACCACGGAATGCAAATCTGCTACGACCCCTCCTTTGAAGGCTTAAAACACTCAAGCTTTCATGGACCACGTTTCATCAATTTTCATACTGGATCCATCAGCTTCCATACAACATACCTTGTAGGCCACTTTTCATCAGATTTTCAGACTCGACCCACTCCACATATTTAAGCTCAACATACATCAAAATAAAACTTATAACCCCATCAATTCATTCATTGAATCATCAACCAATCAACTAACAACTTGATCTTCAATTAACATAATCATCAGCATATTCAACATTCAAACAACCCAGATTTGTATGAATACATCTTTGACAGATAGCAGAAAAACAGTAAAATAGATCAGACATTTCAATCGACATACTTCAGCAAAACCCTAGATTTCATACACGCTTTTACTTCACTGAACCTGCATGTATACGCACTTTCACAAAGACAAACCTGCGTATACTTCTACACATATTTCAGAATTGATCTCACATTCCATACGCGCTTTTGCTGAAGCCAACCTGCATATGCACGCGCTTTTTATGAAGCGAACCTGCGTATATATCTTCAAAATTTTCAGGACTATGCAGCTCTTTAGGACAGATAACTCAGATCTCTTCCTTTACTTTAGCAAAGATTCTCCGGATCACAGATCTAAACATTTCATAAACAGATCTAGACAATACATGGTCATTTTAGATCTAGAGATCACTCTTCATCATTTTCTTCATCCATCATTGTATTCATAGGTGCATTATTTGTTCAGATCTAACTATAACCCATTCCATACATATATACTTCAAAGTGAAGTATTTATTCAATACCTAGACACATGCACACTCCCTTGCACTATGATCTTCTTCTCCTTATATAGATTTAGCCTTTGTCAATACCGTGAGCCAAAACCACACAATTACTAATGGTATTCCTGGACGGGATCAAATAGATATTCCAGCGCTCAATACAATGGGCCAATACCATGGTAAATTCCCTTGGTTTTATGAATTTAGAGTGCAAATAGGCATACACTACTTGTCACGTACTTTTCCGCGTACATATGCTACTTCGCCTTTACAAACCCGCGTATGCCTTATGACATATCATATTTATCATCTCTCTGGCACTTGCTGAAATTTCTTTCTCTGCTACTTCTGAGCTGCTTGTAGATACATCATATTTTCATCATTAATAAACTCATCAAGTAGTTTCCAGCAAGGACAACTTCATCAAGTAGGTTGCCATTAAGGACAACACATTGCATCATATAGCCAACAATCTCATTTCATCAAGTAGGTTTCCATCAAGGACAACACAAGCCAACAATCTCCCCCTTTGGACTTGATGGCAACCACGATGGTGTTTTATCACCACAATAGATAAATACATTGATTATAAATATTATTCAAAGACCATGATACTCTCCCCCTATTCAAACACAATGATACTCTCCCCCTATTCAAACACCATGATACTCCCCCCCTTTGATACCAAGGGCAAAGGGCGGATCAAAACCAAAACAAGGTTTTTCTTCTCTTGTAGAAAGAAGAGCTCTATAGATTTGATGTGCTCTGAAGTTACCATGCTCCCCCTGAGTTCGTGCTGAATCTTCAAACATATTTTTCAATCAAGTACATGAATCTATGACCTTTCCTATCACCAAGGACTCATACTTACATCAAGGATCCAACCAAATGGATTTACATATATGAATCAAGTACCCAACCAAGTGGGTTTACACATTTTGACTCAACTACCCAACCAAGTGGGTTTACAAATTTGATCAATGTCCTTACATGATTGAATATTACAATTTACATCATAGGTCTCAACATGAATTTTTCCTTAAATTACAAATATGAATTTTTATGACCAACATCAAAAAGACCTCAAGATAGAGATCAAATTTCAGAACCATCATAATGCCAACAATGCATCTTTTCCATATGACCAATGCTCCCCCTTATCTTGTGCATCCTGAGCACTTTCAGCATCAAATATCAGAGAATGAAATAGAAATATGAGAGCTGAAACATCACCAAAGATACCCAACAACAACACAGCTGTGGTAAAGAATTCTGACCCAGAAAAATTTGTCAGTAACCACCCATACGCGTTTTTTTGTGTATAAAATCACATGTATACGTGATTGTATTTCAAGAAATCTGCGTATGCAATTTAATCTTCTAAAATTAAGTAGATATGATCTTCTGTATGGCATAGACTACTCCCAGCTTCTCTCTGAGATATTCGAATGCTTTCCTGGAATATATATGAGAGAAGATTGATAGGAAAATGTAGCTATGTTTTCAAGAGTCATCCAACATCAGTAACCAAAACTTTAGGCTCTTTGCAACATCAACATATTCTTCAAGAGGAATTATCATACCAGAACAATCTTCTTTAATAGACAATATGAATCAAGAAATCATCCATGTGATCTGTTACCATGAAGATCTTCATGATTTATTTATTTCATAATCATGATGTAACATGTGTAGGAATTATGTCAATAGTCATTAGCAACAAACTCTGCATGATCTATCCTTATCTCTGCATCATAAAACTTTCATCTCATCCATGTGTGAAAACAAAAAATACTCTTCAGCAAAAAGAAATCAGGGCTCATCCATAATCTCATCATAAGAAACCATGTATCATGTCACCATAATTTGAGCATGAGTATTACGAGAATTAAGGATTAAGCAGATACAATGCCAACAATGAAATCATTAGTAGTTAGATTGATGCTCCCCGTGAACCTGTGCTTCTGTTTTTGAGCCGTATCACTATTTTCCTTAACAGAAAAGCATACGCTTCTGTCTCCAAAGTAACTTGCATGTATACGCGGCTTTAGTTCATGAAACCTGCGTATGGAAAGTGAGATTTTGAAAATTTCACAACTTCATCTCCCCCTGAACTTATGCCACCTGTACCTGTCTTCTTCACATCAGATGCACTGTCAGAAATAAACATACCCAGAATTACCAAACCAACCATGAGAATCACCATACATTGCTCCCCCTATGATGATACATTACTAATCCCTAGAATGTATCTCACATTACTCCTACAGTCATTATGAGAAGTAATATTTAGAAGCGGATGACTGCAGTGGGATTATTATCCCCTACGTTTTTGACTGGTCCTCCTTCTTTTTCTAGCTTTACTTGAAGTTTCTTATTGTGTGCTGAAATTTATCCAATTTCTCAGATATATTCATCCTGCATTCCTTTTCTACATGTCCATACTTGTTACAAGCATAACATCTTATGTGACCAAAAAAGTAAGCATAGGGATCATAATGTGTTTTTCTATTCTTTCTTCTATTGCAATCAACTGCTTTATGACCAAACTTGCTGCATGAAAAACAATATCCCTTAAAGAAACCTGAGTACCTTTCTGTGTAGAATCTATTTGTTTGTGACTGAAACAATCTGCTTCTGCAATTGGCTGCAACATGCCCATAATTGTGACATTTAAAGCACTCAACATTATTGATCAAAGGAGGGAATGATTTCTTTTGAGAGTTCATGATTGTCGATTGAACTTTTGTTTCTTCCAACACTTTAGGTTTTGCATTGATATCCTTTGCACTTTCTTATGAACTAGATTCTCCTTTAACAGTTTCATGAAAACCAAGACCAAATTTAGCAGAAGGAGACCTTTGACTACTAAGAATATTGTCCAGAATCTTAGTACTATCTTGAAACCTCAAGTGTTTATCTTTTTCTTCTAATTTACCCTTTAGAATCTTTACCTCAACCTCTAATTTTTAGCATTGCTTCTTTATACTTTCTTCGACCCTTCTTCCTTCTTCTACTTGATCATTTAATTTTAAAATCTCTTCTTTCAACCCATTTTCGTGTTCTTCAAATGTTTGTAGAAGTTCTTGAATCCTCTTATTTGATTTTTCTAGATTTGATTTGAGAAAGATGATTTTTGCTTCAAGTCTTCTACTTTGATAGGTTGCTTTATCCTGCAAATTTTGATACATTTCTATCTGTTCTTTCATTCTAGAGATCATCTCTTTGTAGATAGATTCTCTCTCATTAAATGATATTTGTTGATCTTCAACCTTTAATCTTGAGAGCTTCTTCTAGATCCATAACATTACTTTCACTATCTTCACCATTGCATGCACAAGAAGGTGAATCACAAGAACAACATTCAATACCTATTTTATCCTCTTCATTTTCTGCTGCACATGTTTTTTTAGATATCTCCTTTTGAGTAGCCTTCTTCTTTTGCTTCCTTCCCATTGTGATGGATCTCCTTCAAGTGATCAAGATCCTTTAGAAGGACCTGATTTGATACCAATTGTTGGGAAAAATATTGAGAGGGGAGGGGGGGGTGAATCAGTATTTAGTGTAGACTGAATTTTTTTTTTACTTTTTCTTTCTCTAAAACCCATACGCTACTTTACTGAACCCAAGTCGCGTATAGACGCGGATATCCTTAATAAAACATGCGTATGACTAGAGATCTTATTATGCATTTAATTTTTTGCTTAGATCTTTGCATCATTCATTCATCAGATGTTTAGTTAGCAGTAAGCATGTGTAGTAATAATAGAATAAACCATCAAACATAAGCAACACACATGAACACCACGATTTAAGGTGGAAACCCAATTCGGGAGAAAACCATCGCTGTTGTCGTCTCTGTCTTCAATATTTATTATAAAGAAAACATCTTACAACCATGTACTGGCACAGACTCATACCAGCACACAGGCACCCACCTGCAGAAGGCTACAACCTTCTCTCATTTACCAACCTCTCCTGGAAGGGAGCTATAACCCCCTGCTCTCATTTAACAGCCTCTCCTGGAAGGGAGCTACTACCCCCTGCTCTCGTTTACCAGCCTCTCCTGGAAGGGAGCTACTACCCCCTACTCTTTTTTACTAGCTACCATTGGAAGGGAGCTACAACCCCCTCACTGAAGGCTTCGACACTCAGCACCACCATGGACCATGTTTCATCAATTTTCATACTAGATCCATCAGATTCCATACAACATACCTTGTAGGCCACTTTTCATCAGATTTTCAGATTGGACCCACTCCACATATTTAAGCTTAACATACATCAAACTGAAACTTATAACCCCATCAATTCATTCATTGAATCATAAACCAATCAACTAACAACTTGATCTTCAATTAACAAAATCATCAGCATATTCAACATTCAAACAACCCAGATCTGTATGAATACATATTTGACAAATAGCAGCAAAATAGTAAAACAGATCAGACATTTCAATCCACATACTTCAGAAAAACCCTAGATTTCATACGCGCTTTTACTTCACTGAACCTGCATGTATACACGCTTTCACAAAGACAAACCTGCGTATACTTCTGCACATTCCAGAACCAACCTCACATTCCATACGCGCTTTTGCTGAAGCCAACCTGCATATGCATGCACTTTTTATGAAGAAAACCTGCGTATAGATCTTCAAACTTTGTAGGTTTGTGCAACTCTTCAGAACAGATAAATAGCTCAGATCTTACCCTTCACTTCAGAAAATATTCGCCTCATCTCAGATCTAAACATTCCATAAACAGATCTAGAAAATACATAGTCATTTCAGATCTAGAGATCCCTCTTCATCGTTTTCTTCATAGGTGCATTATTAATTCAGATCAATCAATAAATTGTTACCCTTCAATGCAGATATACTTCAAAGTGAAGTATTCATTAAAACCCAGACTTATGCCCTCACTTGCACTATGATTTTCTTCTCCTTATATAGATTTATCTTTTGTCAATACCATGAGCCAAAACCACACAACCTTTCGATAGTATTGTTGGACGGAATCAAAATAAATCATACAACGCTCAATGTTGTGTGTAAAAACCATGGTAATGCCCCTTGGTATTATAATTTTGGAGCGCAAAAGGGCATACGCGACTTGGGACGTGCGTATACGCGTGTATACGCAACTTCGCCTCATAAAAGCTGCGTATATACTGACACGAATGTATACGCCCCGGAGTTCCCTTCACAAAGAAGTAGAGTATATCACGGGTTGCCGCTACCAAAAGTAGCGTATACATTGTGAGATATTATATTTATCATTTACGGCACTTCTTGGAATTGTTTTCTGTCACATACGAGCGGTCTGTAGATACATCATTCTTACATCTTTAGCACATAGGTTTCTTATCATAGACAACTCATCAAGTAGGTTGCCATCAGGAACAACTTCATCAAGTGATTTATGCATCAAAGACAACACATGCCAACAGATATCACTTACTTGTATTTGTACTACTGGATCAAATCAATGTAATGGCTTTGTGCACTCAATAAGTTTTCTTGTGCTTAAGCACAATGGCTATGAGCAATGTCTGCAATTGGGTCATTATGCTTTAAACTGTAGGAATGGCTTTGAAGACATCTACCATGGTAAGAGGAGGAAAGCAAGGGCCTTACTCGGCAATGGGGATATCACAGATTCGGGTTGCAGGATTTACTGAATCCTCACCTCTCCTCCTGCAACAGCAAAAAGAAACAGGACGGTGGCAAGGAGCACAATGCTTCAGCGGGGGAGTCATACGAACCTGGTCTAGAAGACTCGGACAGAACCGTGGTTTGGGTAACGATACTGATAAGTCTAAAGGCATTTTAATGGCGAAGAACGCCAATTTTCAGATCTATAATTCCGCGAATTCTTCCTTGTGTCAAATGGTTCAAATCTAGTGCAGAAGGCTGGGATTATCCCACGCACACACTCCTGCCAGGCAATCGCTGAAGAAGGCAGACACTTGTGTCGAATTCATCTGCGACCAATACATCTTGTGCAGGATTCATAAGCTCGTTATGGAACCGTTAGGAGTTGGTTTATTCCACAATCTCAATCCAGGAGCCTTATGGGGATTGCAAAGGGCTGGGCTACCAAGGTGTTCGTAGGACCTACTTTTATAATTCATCGTCAGTCAGCCCCGAGGCCGTCTATACGCGCCAGAATTTGCAGGCTTCGTCCAATAATGAAAATGAGCCGTCATCTTCTTTATTCCTGCTAATGGGATTCGGTCGCTGCAAAGGGATCCTTTTTGAGGTTTCCTTTTTGAATGACAGCGATAGCAGCCTTCGCGTCTGCCCTGTCTCTCTCGTTCTTGGACAGAACAATGTTTAAAATTGGTGTATGGACTTCGAACTGGACCAATCTAATAAGAATTGCGTACTTCGAGTTTGCTGGCCTTATGGCATCTGTGACAAGGCCAATGCACATGCCTTCAATTTGACAAATCCACAACCATGGGCTATCCGACCTGCAAGGCTATCCGAACAAATCCAGAGCGAATGAGATATCCGACCAGAAGCCAGCCGACGGCCCACTTCCTTCACGGATTGACGGAGTGGTATGAAATGGTAACACTTTCAAGTCAGGTAATATTTTAGATTGCTGTATGTTAACAATTTTTAAGTGGCACTTGTTGTAGGTTAACAATTCTAAGTCTAGATAGCACTTTAGGTTGCTCTAAGTTAACAATTCGAAGTCTAAATAACATTTAAGTAATAATTCCAAATCTAGTAACAGTTTAAGATTACTATTCCCAGGACTACCTGATGCCTAAACTTTAAAGAGAACGTGAACTAGAGATCTGAAATGCATTACTCTGTCACGTATTAACAGGAGAGCTGAAAGACTTGTGGAAATTTAAGTAGAAGTTATTTATGAGACTCACTTAAGCTCACAAAGAAACAAAGAGGTGGAAACTGGAGATCTGAAATGCATTACTCTCACTTATTAACGGTAGAGCTGAAAGACTTGTGAAAACTTAAGTAGAAGTTATTTATGAGACTCACTTGATTTCACAAAGAAACAAAAAGAATAAAGAATCTGAACCAGTGGAGCACTGAAACATGCAGGTAACATCTCTAACATCATCTTAAGTCGTCTTAACATTAACCGCCAACTCTAACTAACCAATGAAACTATCTATCCATTCCACTCTCCTTATTCAACCCAATTGTTTAATTGCATGCATAGATCCAGTCTAGTCATGTGTTAGATAGTCCAAGTCCACTAGTGTGTTCATAGTCCAATAGCTTGTTAGGTTGTATGCAATTATACACTAAAACAAGTGCTTCATCAAAAACAAGCTAAAGAAAACTGATTATAAGTCATCTTCATCAAAACTTAAGCTAATGAAAAACTGATTAGAAGTCATTTTATTGTTAAAGTTGGAAGGCATGAAGAGAGTGTTTATTGCATGCAAGTGTTAGTTAAGTATAATTTCTGTTAGATTTATTGAGTGAAACAAATGTTAAGGAGTCTACATATATTTATTGAATTTGTATTTATCACTGTTTATCTTTATTTATAGTTTCTGTAATCATAATTCAGATTTACATTTTACAGTGTGTAGACATTTTTTCAGATATTAAAGTTCAAGGTGTGTGCAGAGATTTTAATGACAATGGAAAGGATCCATGTTATTGGCATAATCTCCATTTTGGTCCTACTTATGGCTGGACCAACAAAATTAATTACGAGCTACTTCTTCCTCTAGTGTTGTAAGTCACTGAAACACAATTGTGGGCCTATATCCGTGCCTTGATTTTGTTGCAATGAAAAAAGTCAGCTTGGCAGGTAGCCCCCAGTGTTGCTCTGCCCTTGACAACAGTGAATGCCAATGTCATGTGCCTATGCCTGCTCTTTACCAATAACAGTGAGATCGTTGGAGTTTCTATTAATCAAACAAAGCTCTCCTCCTCCCTACTCTCTCTGCAAAATTGTTGTGCCACCTGTTAGCACATGCCACAGTAGGATTCAAACTCACTTCCTTTCCTGCATATTTACAGTATAAAACAATACTATAGTTGTCATTTTATCCCAATTAAAACATGTTATATGAAACTCGTTTTTTTCAATGGCTTATTGTTATAGATGTGGCAGATGATGTCGTGGGTGCACAAGTTAATGATTCTCCTCCAGGTACATTTTGTTAGAGTGAATTTTATTCCTTTCCAATGCTTTGGTAAAATGTGTTACTATTACTATTGATCGCATTAACATGACATGTATTTGAAAGCAGTTCCAAAGCCTTGTCAGTGGAAATCGAAGACTTTCCTACGGGATATTTATATATCTCCAACTCAATTAGTTACATCTGGAACTACATCAAAGACTCTTGAAGAACCTATCAAGGGAAGAGTTAATATGTTATAAAATTATGGAATGCAATTTTTTTGTGATTTACATGTAATAAGTTACATTCTTAGCCTTTTCATCTGCTAAGTTTGATAACAATGTACTTTGTCAAATTTTAAGCATAGGTATTAATTTAGAAGACAAGCTCTTGTTTGTGTTAAGATTTCATCTGTTTGATAACAATATATAAATCAATTTTCATCAACTATGTCCATGCCATGCTTGGTGCAATGTTATCTGATGGGTTGGAAAATTATGGATGATAATTAGATGGATTATTTATAATATAATAGTTTTTTATAATTCTGTTTTTAAAATAAGTAATGTGAATAATTTATTATTTATGTTTGATAATCATTTTATTTGGATGACTTACTGCTATGTTTCCTTATGAGTTAAAAATTATGGATTGTAATTGAGATGAATTATATATAATATATTAATAATTTTATTTTTTAATTTTTAAAAATAAATTTGTGAATAATTTGATTTTTTATGTTTCTTAATCATCTTTATTTGAAGGGTTGATTTTGAAATATTCTGAAATGAAAGCAATAAAAATCAATAAGTCGACATCACAAGTGAACATGCGTAAGTCAGTCGTTCACATAAAGGGAACTTCTCTAAAATAACATCACAGGTAACGGTGTGTTTGAGAACTTTTCTAAATGACATCACAGGGATTGCATTGAGAACTTTTCTAAAATGACATTAGAGGTAAGGGATTGTGTTGAGATCTACCTTGTAGCACTGCGGAGAGCCAATTTGGCTTAAGAAAAATGAATAGAAGTAACACAGAGATTCTCTGGACAGGATGATCGAAGCTTGCACAAAGCATATGAAGAATATGCAATCTCCAGTATATGAAGAAAAAAAAGGATTTTGCACTATCTGGCCCCAAATGTGTTAATAATACAGAGATTCTCCAGACGAGATGAATGAAGTTTGTACTAAGCATAGATATGCAATTCCCAGAAAAATGAAGAAGAAAAATTTTGTTTCTGCACCATCCGTCCCCTTAATGTGCTAGTAAGGATGGTTTTATTTGCATTTATTTTCCGACAAATTCTGGGATATGAGGAAAATTTTAGATAGCTTGCCAGCTGCATGCCTTATATAAGTCTACTTTTAGGATTTGCATCCAAACACATCGCTGCAAGTCCTGGAAACTTTCTCAGCACCATCAACACGGTAAGAATCCTTGAGCCGAGGATCGATCCACGATCTCCAGTCTGCCCATTCAAGACACATCAAGAGCGATCTGCATCCTGGAAAGCTATGAAGATGCTGGGGCTTCTATCAGGCTTGTACCTCTCCACATACTCATACACAATACAAAGATTCAGATACTTACCCTGCTTTTGCCATAGCCTACTTGATTCTTATAGTTATGTTTGAATCACAATAATAGAGCAGGAGAGATCGATGGACAGAGAGCAACAGCAAGTTCCTTACACGGTGGTGCAGCTGATGAAAGCATATCAACCCTTACAATCCGGATCTTCACCCTGACTTGGAAGGCTATTGTTTTTTTCTATTGTGGGCTTTCATTGAAATGGAGTTACCGGTGAAAGGTTCTATGAAAATAGATTTAGAGCATTTCTTGGAAACATAGTTACAAACACATTGTTTTATGTTCACAGAACAGAGTATTGCTTTCATTGAAATGGAGTTACCGGTAAGAAGGTTCTATGAAAATAGATTTAGAACATTTCTTGGAAACATAGTTACAAACACATTGTTTTATGTTCACAGAACAGAGTATTCTATAAAAAGCTGGCAGCTATAACCACCAGCCCATATTTACACCTAAGGTGTTCCTCTGGATACTTTGCCAGGGGTGGATTTGACCAATCAGATCCTTCAATTTTCGTCCTCCTGTATCAGATCTCTCACGACTCAAGCTGTTTTCTGTCTTGGAAAAGGTGTGTATGGTTTCTTAGACAGAGTTTTTGGAACAGAAAGATTTCGACAGCAGCTATTTAGAAATCGAGAACTCAAGAACCATTATTTTGCAATAAATTTCTCGGATCGTAGTCTTCCCTTGGAGACAAAGCCAGTCCACTCATTTAAGGTGTTAGACTATGGGCAAGTTGTTGTTTGTTTTTTATGGTCGATTACCAAACGTGTTCCTCTGCGTGCTTTGCGTTTGTGATGTATCAATTAACTGGATGGGCCATATGATGTCGTTCTCGTCATTATCTTTGAAACGGTAGTTTCTCTTTGAAGATCTACAAATATAAACTGTGCATATTACATGTCTTCCCCTGGGGACAACGCCAGTCCCTGTAGTCTGCAAGGGGTTAGGCTCTAGGCAAGTTGTTGTTTGTTTTTAATGGTCGATTACATATTAGGCAATGTCGTTGCCTTGAACTGGTTAGGGGAGTTGTCAATTATATTAATCTCTGCCCTACATCCTTAAATATTGTCGTGAATTAGCTGGATAACATTGGGATGTACATCACCAAAATGGCGTTCTGGTCATTATCTGTGAAAATGCACCTTCTTTTGAAGATTTACAAATATAAATCATGAATGTAACATATTTTACAAATATAAATTGTGAAAATCACATGTTTTCCCTATAGGTGAAAATCAGCCCCTGCTGTCTTCAATGACTTGACTCTGGCCCAACTGTTTGTTTTTCATTTTTTAAACCTACCCTCCTCTTTTTTTGAAGAATCTAACTTGCTCCATTTTTAAACTTACCCCACTCTGTTTTAGAATCTAACTGGTGCGAAAAGAGATTTACACTATTTAATGTTGCATCTAGATAACAGAGGTGGAGTGATTTTGCCATTTATATAGAATCTACATTGGTGATACAATTGCTAAGACTTAATTATAGAAGCACGCCGATTCTTCACTATCATTTACATTGACACTGAACCTTTTTTCACGATTGAGTAATTACTCGTTAATGGAGAGAATGCTATATTGCAAGTTTCACTTTAACCAACTTTTAAGAGAACAACAACTTTAACAAGAACTTTCTGTCCCATAAGAGATCTATCTTCAAAATTCTAGGAATTGCAATGGACAATGTGTTAATTTTGCTATCCATTGATAGCCATCCCGATAAATGACCTTAGCTTTATTTTTGGTTCAAACAAACTCCCTCATTAAGGTTTCCCTTTCCCCTCTGTTTTGACAGAAAGATCAAGCAAAGCAATTGATGGTCTTCAACTTGAAATGGTATAATTTATCTTTTTTTTTTTTCGTTTTCTTTCTGAGAAATTCTTTTTCATTACTTGTTTTGTCAAAGCATTTCAGATCTTTTCTTCTGAATAGTTGTTCACAGGCATCAACAACACAACTATGAATTCCCTCATTTTCTAAAGTGGAAGGTAATAATAATGGAGGGAAACAAAAGCAAAAATGGACAGATGGGCCGTAGTTGCCATGATGCAATACAAGAAGAGATGGAACAATCCAATAAATCGCATGTGAAGGAGCAATAACAACAAACATAAGAACAAATCTCATTCGACCATGATGAAATGAAATTGGATAGATCTCATCCCACTCCAACTACCAACGAATAAATGAATGGTCATTCATTTCAATTCATTGTTTGTGAAAGATTCCTGAAAGTTAGGTCTAGGCAATAGGCAATAGGCTTAGGCATGTTTAGGTATCAATTCAATACTTTGTAATCATCAGCTATGGATACCTCAAATGGATAGTCTTAGCTATAAAGGCCTTTTCTTGTTGTTTTTCTTCTATTTCCTTAATATGGATTTTCTTTCTTTACTAGGCCACTATATGTGTAATCTGCTTGTCGGTGGGTCTATGTGAGGTAACATCCACAAAATCTATGTGAGGTAACATCCACAAAATGAGAAAAAATGCCCATAGGTTTTTATTTGAAAGAAAATGAAACAATTATTATTATTATTATTTATTATTTATTTATATTTTCCTTTTTTTCTTTTTGGCTTTTCCATTTCCTAAATGACTCTTTATTAGATTAAAAGAACTAATGATTTGTGTATGCTTTTGCAATAACTTGTTTTGATTATAGAATGGAATTTCACTTACTTGCATAAAAAATGATATAATACGGAAACAATTACTTGCATTATACAAGGAACAAGGGTGAGAAAGAATTAGACTCAAATGAATTTTGGGTATTAAAAGTGGTTCCATTCTTCTTATCGATAATGTTGTACTAATTTTATCACTTTTTTTGTATGTAGATATATGACTTAAAGTGATTGAAAGTTGGGAAAGTGCTTGTAATAAAGTTTCCATACAAAATTGATAAGAAGTTTCGAGGTCAAAATTTGTGTATTTTTCTCATACCAAACACCATAGAGGAAGGCACAAATCAATACCATCATCATCATCATCATCATCATCATCTATGTTAGTGTCTTATTCTTGAGTTAACTCTTGCTCTACTCTCACTTGTAAACCAAAACCTTTGAAGTTTTCAATGTAATTTAGTTGGAAATCAAGATGATTTTAGTGGTCATTGTGAGACCCATTGTCGGCAGGGAATAAGTCAGCCAGGCTCTAGGCCCACGGACGGAGTGATCTCATGCTGCGGCGAGAAATTTGGGACTAGCGGCATTGTGTGGTAGACAAAAGGCGAGATAGTTGGGCATGACACACTTGGGGCAAGGTTTGTCAACAATTTATTGCTCAGCCATAGGTTGTAAACGTTAGGTTTGCCTCGTGGCATTTTTGTATTGGAGAGTTTGGTGGACCTTGTACATGCATTCAATAATGGGCTCTATTTTTTGGCGATATGATCTTCAAAATCTTCTATTCCTTTGTTATTGCACCTTTACATTTAGGGTCAATTGCTAGTTCTATAAACAAGTTCTCTAAGCATTTTTTTCATTTTTAGCTATCATTCTTTTCTATATTCTTGTGAATAGTTATTATGGAAACACACATATTCCTTTAGAGAACCTTGTACAAAAAGTTAAATGATGTTTCTCTACATTTGTGGATGCCATTCACTTAAATTTAAATGCTGCTTTCTCACATTTGTGGACATGTGGACATCATCAATAGTAAACACTGTGGACATAGGCTAGTATGCCTTCTTATAAAAAAAAAACTCAAACTCGAAGAGATGAAGTGAAAAAAACCTCAAGTGCTATCAAAGTGGAACTAAGAGTGGCCACCTCACCCTCACCAATCTCTTCTGCACTTTGTGCTATTTCTCGTCTAGTTCAAGGGGGGCTTCTCGAGGTTAAGATTGGTAGGATTTAGGCGATTAGTCTCACGGTGATATAAAAGATATATCTAGCAATATGCTTTTTGTAAAATATTAGGGTATGGAAGTTGATGGGATCACTAGAGACCTTGCCTTCCCAAACATAAATATTTTCCAACTGAAAAAAAAAGTAGATCCATCTTAACTCAAGATATATCAAGCAACGAGAGGATCGAAGTCCTCGAGGTGCGAAACGTTTTTGAGTGAAAAACTTGAAGAAAGATTTAAACCTCAAGAGCTTTGATCCCTCTCGACATTTGAAGATCTGGGTTAAGATGAATCTATATTCGTTTTAATTTGATTGAATCAAATAACATTACATTACATGAAGTTTTACAAAATCTCAAGTTGCAATTATACTTGGGAGCCCCTTTTGTCCCCGAATATAATATATAATTTTGAGATATTGAAAACTAATCAATTTAAATTTATTTTTCAATTTACAATAATTTATGGTTATATAATCACTAAAAGAAAAAAATAAAAAAATTATAATATTTTTTCATTGGAAAAAAATCCATATATTTATAAAAAAATTGAAATACATGTTGCTAAATTTGAAAGAAGTATTGTGTTTGGTTTTTCAATCCACCTTCGTACGACCCAATGGACTTACCACTCTTTCACAGTCTTTTGATTACTATACATATCAGCTGAAAATGTTTAATAATTTAATTAAGCATGTAGCTTGAAGCTAATTATAATCATTTCTCCATTATACAAAAATAAAATTCGTCTAGTGTATATGTCTATCATCATCTTGAAGCTACCTACAACCATTCTCCTTTATGCAAAAGGAAATCCCTCTTGTATGTACATCCATAATATATATATATATAATTGAAATTTCATGGAATCGAATTCCACCATTAAAAAAAATCATAGACACTAAAACCCAATAGGGTGAGACAAATGTTATTTTTATAGTTCATATGTTCTTTTATTAACCTCCTGGGGATGTTGGACTCTTGAAGATATTGAGGCATGCTCTCTGAAATCTTTCTTAAGGGCTTAGTCCAATTGCTAAATTTGAATCTCCTGTCACACGAAGCTTTTGCACGCCTTTTTCTAAGGCTCACTCAAGAAAAGTGGACAAGGTTGTGAATTCGGCCCTATTGTTTGACCCTCTTCTTGGCCATATCTAATATGAATAAAAAGGCTTTGGGAAAAAGAAGTACAACACCCACCAAGGGAAACTTTCATTTTGCTTCACTAGCTTGTCAACCAACCATTCTTTGAAATAATCTTCCAACGCACCCTTTAAGTCCAATAGGGCTTTTGATGTCAATTTGGCTTCACTATACATAATTCTTGCACTATATATGTGCAATAATGAAAATGTGAGAAGCCGACTCTAGATTTATTTTGCACAACTAGTATCTATTTGAGCCAAACCATCCTCTTTTTAGCTCATTATCTTTTTTAGATCCTTGAAATGTTGGATTACGAAGCATGTCTTCCAATTTTTTTTCTTAAAAGTCTACTCAATGACCAAGTTTAAATCTCCCATCACGAAGTTTCTGCACACCATTCCAAGATGGAATTCAACAAGACTAATATCCCTCCCTTCTAAGGAATCCCCGTAGTCCATGAGAGATTTAAACTTCAACCTTTAAACAACCACAAACACTCTAGAGATATTCAATTATTGTAAAATCCATTCCACATATTTTTCTTTGAAAAGGGAAGAATATTTCCAACCTTCATTAGGGAGGAATTGGAGAGACAAAGATGTAGGGGCATGGTTTTTCAACATTCATTTACCAAATAGTTGGCTTTGAAATAAAAATACATAAGGGCTTTAAGGGAGATAAGGTTCCTTAAAGACCCTTCGGCAAGGAAAAACACATATGAGAAATAATTTCTTAGGTTCATACCTTCACTCCCACGAACTAGTCTCTCCTTTGCATCATTGATCAAGTTACTCTTGATTTTTGTAGCTATTGTCGGTCTTCATAATGTACAATTTTTACTTGTAAAAGTGAAATATAAACTATATGCAGCTGAGAAAAGGAAAATTATATTTGGCATGTTCTTCATGCTTGTGCTAAAAGTGAATTTATTTATTGATTTGTCAAAGAATATTTTTGTAAAGCATGTTCTCCATGGCATTTTTCAAAAGTGGGTAATTGAATTTTTAAATTTGGATTTTAGACACCACAAGATGTCAATTCAATCTACATGTGATCAGAGTGACTACTGCACCAAGAGACACTCATTTAAACCCCTTCAGTGCATATAAATAAGTGATTGCTTCTCCATCAAAGAACCAATTTAGATCTCATAAGATAAAGATATTTCTAATCTAGAGCGAAGGAGACTAGAAGAGAATGTTGAGAACAAGGAGAAGCAACCAATCGAGATATATAAAAGACTATTCCCCTTGCGTATGTGAAGAAACTCCACATTGCGGGTCCAATATTTGAGATCAAGTCTAAGTTTTTGTGGAGATTAAGTCTATGATTACAAAGCTTGGTGAGCTACTCAAAGAATTTGTGGACAAGTGAAGGAGGTATGACTTTACATGTTTGTGGTTGTCTTGTGATGGCATCATGCTAGTTAGTTTGACATAAGATTGACTTTTGTTGTATCTCTTGTTGAACTAAATATTTCTCTAAGAAGAAGGTTGTTGGGTTTTTGTAATGAATAAAATAATGTAAATAATGATTAATTAGTTAATTAGTAATTAGAATTTGAAAGGGCATGTACGATAAGACATGACCTTTTGTGAAAGGAGCACTGTCTAGGTATATGTAAACCTCATTTGTAATATTGATCATCTCATCTCATTCTTCATACTTTTATATAATATTTGTATCCTCATGGATAATTTCATATTCGAAGTTTTACGGAGTATTTAACTTGAGAAAGGAACTTTGTTTACTTCATTGGTATCGAACGGAGTCAATTTTTGTCGCTCACTGCCTGAAACCACGATCAGATCTCGAGTCTGTGTCCAATTCGTCAACATTGTTGCGGTAGACGTTCAGCTACCAACCTTTGGGTTCTCACTTTGCTATTGAGTTCATGGAGGCCTTGGCCATTAAAAAAAAAGAAGGAAGTAGTGGGAAAAAAAAAAAAAAAAAAAAAAAAAAACATGCACCTTCGTTCAACGTCATACCATCAACGACCCGGTTTCCTTGAGCCCGGTGTCACCTAAGGCAGTTCTACGGATAGAACACCTTCGATGCTACTATCGTAACCATTGCCACTGTGACTGACTAATCAAAACTTCACACCGTGTTGTGTGCTCCAACGAAAGCGGTTGAACATTCCACCCCCAACCACACTACGTTGCTTCGCATTCCTTCTTGCCACGAAGAAATGTAACGCACGACTTGAATTTAATTACATTCTAAGTGTGGCTCACATAACCCTAAGCGAGGAAGGATCGCGGTGTTATTATTTTGAAACGGAGTCGAACATTGTGACCTTTGATAATTAATAAATTTCATAATTAAACATAGTTCGTCGGAGGAGCAAAAAATTATAAAAAAAATCTCATGGTTGTACTGGTATTCCTATTTCTCCCCTTTGAGCCAACTGCGCATCCATCCTTCACATTTCTACCCATCTCCCAGGTCGACGTGTTGTTTCCTTCCGCTTGCACACTGGCTGCACGTGCATTCTAGCTACCAACAAAAATCGCAATCGAGATTAAAGTCGGCTTCCTATATCACAGATGGTATACATGCAATTTCTTTTCGCGCAAGTACCTTTAAACCCTCGAGAAATAGCACATGTTTTAAGTTGAAGGAATGATGGGCTTTAAATGATGTGTTACGGTTATAACAACCTTAAACTACGCACTATAAACATTGTTACCGATAGGGAAATAGGTAACATGACCTCAAATAGAACTCTAGCCCAAAGACTCCAAAAAACATGAAAAAACACCAAAAAAAAAAAAAGAAGTGTATTCAGAGAGCACTGCTTATTTTGGTTTTTTTTGAAGGTCAAATTTCAACATTTTATAAAATTATGCTAAAAACAAAATTGTTTCTTGAAAAAAGGATTGAAAAAACACCCTCGAAACAAAAGTTGATCTTGGAGACAACCAAAAAAAAAATGTGTGTCATATTTTGACATTTTTAAAAATAGAAATAACATTTTTTAATTTTTAAAATTCAAACATTAAAAAAAAAACCTAAAATTTAAAGAAAAAATAAATTTAAAAATAAAAAACATTTTAAAGCTGAAATTTAAAAATATAGGAATAAAAAAATAAAAATAAAAACAAAATAAAAATTTAATTCAAACATTAAGAAAAACCTAAAATTTTAAAATAAAAAAAATAAAAAATTGAAGATTAAAATTTCAAAATATATAGAAATGAAAAAATAAAAATAAAAATATTAAATTAAAAAAAAAAAACAAGTTTAAAAAAATTATAAAAAATAAAATATAGAAATTAAATTTAAAAAAAGAGAAAAAGAAAATGTTTATTAAATTAAAAAAAATAAAAAATTAAATTTAAAAAAAAAATTAAAAAGTAAAAAAATAAAAATGAAAAATAAAATACAATAAAAATATTAAATTTAAAAAAATATATATTAAAAAAACAAATAAATTTTAAAAAACGAAATTAAATTTAAATTATAAAAAATAAAATATATATATATATATATATATATATATATATATATATATATATATATATATATATATATATATGAACTAAATTAAATATATATATTAGATTTTATTAAATTAAAAAAAAATTAATATTAAAATAATAAATTAAATTTAAAAAACAAAATTTAATAAATAAACGATTAAACAAATAAATTTTGAAATTAAAAAAAAAAAAAGCATTGTTAAAATAAAAAGTTAAAAAACTTTAAAAATCAATTAAAATTGAAAAATTGAAAAAAATAAATTAAATAAAAAAAGCGAATTAATTTGAAAATATTAAGTTTAATTAAAAGAAAAAATCTAATTTTAAATATACAATTTTAATTGAAATAAAAAAATATAAAAATTTTGTAATTAAAAAAAAAAAAAATTAAAAAAATAGCTAAATTCAAATAAATTAAAAAAAAATATATATAATTTTACTAAATTTTTAAAAAATTAAATGAAAAAAACTAAGCATAAAATTTAATAATTAAAAAAAAAATGAAAAAATTAAAAAAAAAAAATACAAAATTTAATAAAAAATTATTAACAAAATAAAAAAAAAAAAAAATTAAAAAAAAAAAAAAATGAATAGAATTAAAAAATAAAATAAAATAAATTTCAAATATAAAAATTAAATTTTAAAAAAATTAATTTTTTGAATTTATAAAAAATATTAAAAAAAAATCAAATTAAAAAAAAAAAATATTAAAAAAAAAAAAAAAAAAAAAAAAAAAAAAGAATTTTTTTGATCATGGTGTAGCCTGTAATCGGCCTTCCGCCCGGGTGGAGGCGAAAGGCCGGCCCGCGGGCGGGGAGGCCGATTCCGGGGAATCGCCCTCCGCGGCCGATTAAAGGGAATCGCCACGAGGCGGTCGGGAATCGCCCTCCCGGCGGCGGGAGCCGATTCACGAGGAATCGGCCTCCCACCAGTGGCGACGGACCGCGACCACAGGCGAGAGGCCGATTGGCGCGCCACCACGATCATTTTTTTTTTTTTTTTTTTTTTAAATTCAAAATTATTTATTTTTTTTTTAATTTTAAATTTAATTTGTTTTAATTTTTTGTTTTTAAATTTAATATTTTAGATAATTAATTTTAAAATTTAAAATTTATTTATTAAATTTTAATTTAATTATTTTTTTTAATCTTTTAGTTTATTTAGTTTTTCATTTTTAAAGATTTTATCAATGGTTTCATTTAAAAAAAAAGTAAATTTATGGATATTTGTTTTTTAATTGTTGCACATGGTTTTTTTCATTCTTTTTGTTTTTTTTAATGATAGTTTTTAATTTTAAAATCTTTATTTTAATTTTATTTTTCAATTTTAAATTTTGTTTTGTTTTGTTTTTGTTTTTTGATTTTTTTTGTTTATTGTATTTTTTTGTTATTATTATTATATTTTAATTTAAATTTTAAATTTAATTTTCTTTTTGTATTTTATTTTTTATCTAAATTTTTAATTTTGTAACTTAAATTATTTTTAAATTTTCTATTTTATTTTATTTTTAAATTATTTTATACTTAGAAAAAAATGTTTTTGATGTTTTTTTTTGTTTGTTTGTTTGTTAATTTTTGTTTTTTCTTTAAATTATGTGTTTTTTTCAAATTTTGTCATTTCTTTTGATATAATTTTAAGATATTTTTGTTTTTTGTTTGTTTTATTTATTTATTTTTGTTTAAATTTTTTATTTTTACTAGTTAATTTTGTTTTACATTTTATTGGTTTTTTATTGTTTATATATATATATATATATATATATATATATATATATATATTTTATCCAAGTTTTGTGTTTTATTACCAACATGAAAATCACTCTTAAAAAAAGGTTGATCTTGCATCATCGTTCCAAGAGTAGCATGAAAATCATCGCTCCAAAAAAAAGTTGATCTTGCCTCAATATGTTTCAAAATTAGCATGAAAATCACTAACATTTTAAGACAAATATTCATACTTCATAAATAAAAATATTAGAGTGTCAAAAATGTGCTAAAAAAAAGGTAATTCCGCATCACCACTTTTCAAAATCGGGTGCTTTTTATGCTACCAAAAAAGTAGGTAACGGTGCGGTTACCTATTTCATCGGTAACAATGTTTATATTTAGTCGCTACCATTGACGTTGTAATTCGGTCACGATTCACTATAAAAAAAATAATTGTTGTGTATACGATTCACTCGACGCGTCTCTATAGTAATCGTCTACCATTGGAAAAATAGGATACACTTGCTATCAAGGTGGCTTGTCAACAAGTAAATATTAATAGAAGATCCATTTTTGTAAAAGGGTGATATATGATATAAAGACTTTGATATTAAGTTTATATATACAAAGTGCGATTTAAATAAAATATTTCTTTCATAAAGTGCGAAAAGGATACAAATAAAAAGAATAAAAAATAGAAGATAATTTATAATTACCACTTTTATTATAAGGAAGTACAATTATATAAAGGAGAAAAGGTAAATAATACATATATTCCTCAAAATATTGAAGAAAAATTATAAAGAAAGTTTGAGGTTTTAAAACAAAAGGGATAACTTAAATAAATACAATTTAAGGTATTTATTGAAAAAAAAAGAGAGAGGAAAAGTGGATTAATTTATGAAATAAAAGATCAAGACATATAACTTTTTATTTTTTTTTCTAAGTAAGACTAATTCTATTAAGAAAAAACATATAGTACAACACGAACTTCCAAGCAGAAAATTTAAAAAAAAACTTTCTGAAGTGAAGCCATTGACTATCATCACAGGTCTTGAATAGCGACCATGGAAAGAGCAAAAGATAACAAAGGATAGCTAAAAATGAAGCCCTGACTAAAGGTATCTACCCGAATGGTAAAACTTTCAAACAACATTTTCCCTTTTCTCTTACGACTTTATTGACCATTGTGACTGGTGGTGAACCAGTGTAGATTGTTCGACGAGGAGATTCTCCTTGCTCTGAATGGGAAGAAGATATGATGCGTTTCTATGGTCGGAGGTGCGAGAGGGATCTTCGAAGGCTAGGCGGGGTGTTTCCTTCGGAATCTCCATATTCTCCCCATACCTTCAATTTCCTCCTCATCGTACAGAAGGAATCTATGTCATCCATGGGGGGTGGATCACATGGTTTCCGACTCTTAGATTTGGATTTTCGATTGAAATTATTCTTTTGTCGAGGGAACGTGGAACATGTATTCATGAGTACCCCATGTATTCGACATTGGCGACACCGGAAGGCTGAGGTGTTCTCATAATCAAAGGTTGGGTCAATGGAAGTCACCAATTTTGAGTTGATGCGATCAGCCGGCCCTTTGCTAATGTCTGTTCCGCACATAATCTGCTGAAGGTGTGGAGTCCTTTCTCTCCCTCCTTGAGGGTATGTTGGCAAGGAAGCGGCCCTAAGGTATCCCCGTCCCTAGGAAAACGAGAGAGAATGCCATCGTACGCTCAGGAGGTTGGGAAGCTTTGACCCAAATGGGAGACGCTTGGTGATGACTACGCCAGAATTCGAGGTAAAACCAAGGGTGAGAAAAGCCCTACGAAGTCACAGGCAGACTTCTAATGAGCTTTACGATAGTCTTCGTGAAGGCAAAAACAATGAAGGCAACTCGGCGCTATAATAAACGCTAGGTTGTTGGTGGAGTTTGAATGGATCCTTTGGTATAGATGCGGTTCGAGCCATAGTTCGTTGAATGTTGTAAATAATAGTTGTTATGCAAATGTCTAGTATTGATCATCGAAAATTTGGATAGAGATTGGTAGAAGGAGTTCCTCCATTTTATCCACAAAAAATGCTTGGGGCCTCGATTGGTTGAGAAGGTTACAGTGGAAGAAGGCGTGCATGGTGCATCTTTGTAAGAAAGGCGAGAGTAGAGGAGGTCACAACAGAATTGCCCCTCCTCTTAGATGTAGGAGTAAACACAATAGAAGCATCTCTTTGAATACAATAGAAGGAGAGGGAAGAGAGGATCCTCTAATTACACACCTTTATCTGTGAGTCTTTGGAGAGAGGAGGGAATCCCCGGCTGGATTTCAGGTCGCGCGAGAGATCACGCACTAGATTTGTGCACCACCCATTGCAACATCATTTTGCCTAAGAGGAGTGAGATGTTGGATCGATATGAAAGAGAGAAAGAGATGCGGAAACCCTTGCTCTCCCTCGGTTTTTATCTGGAATGTGCTTAAGCTTTGTGTGTCAGAATCATTCAAACTGGAGCTCGACCATGGCTATGGCGAAGAGCACGGTCACGGCTGTGTATTCTTGAACGTAGGCTCCTGAAACCGATCGTGCGGGTCCAGAAAGATCTGCGCGCTGCGGCCCGAAGTAGAGTTTGCGGGGTCGCTTAATCAGGTCTCATTTTCCTTGTGGGCTTGTTTTTCGATGGGAAAAGCGTGAGCAGATCCTAGGCAGCCTCTTTCTTTGTGGAGAAGGGAGGTAACATGGTGAGCTCTATCACAACTAGTTCTTCGCCCATATCCTTGTGTCGGCGGCTACTCGAAGAAGAGGAGCTGCGCTCCGAGCGGTTCGTGTCGAGATGCCAAGGCCAAGAGCCGGATGCAAACGGCGAAGCTGCGGAACGGGGCGCGGTGGCGGCAGCGACAGGGCTATGACATTCGGCGGAAGAGCGACCGCATGATCGACGCTCTGCGGCTTTGCGGAGGAAAACCCTAGCGAGAGGCCATCGCATCCGTTCTTCTAGCATCAATCAACGATCAAGACATATACTTAAAAACAAAGTTTAAAAGAATTTACGAATTAAAATAGGTCTAATTGATTTGAAAGGAAATATTTCCTAAAAATTATATTATGTGTGTCTATGCGCTAATTAAAATCAAAGGGTCACTTGCGGGAAAATTTATCATGTCTATCGATCTTACTCAAAAAGAATAATTATGTTAGTACTAAATGTGCTAACCAAATTAGTGATCACACAGATCAAATATAGCAAGCAAATTCATTTCATGCAAATGACAAACAATACGACATAAAGAATTTACACCTAAGTATTGGGGAGTATTCCTTTGTCTCGCAATTCACTTAGTTAAAACCTTATTTTGCAATGATAGTGATATAGTTACGGGTTCGCTCTTG